>OVAQ01000441.1:0-32598 GCA_900406345.1 Erysimum cheiri
TCGCACCGCCACTTCCAACTCCACCAAACAATCACACCGAACAAAATCGGCCATGGAACAGTCCCTATCATACTGTCCTCTCTCAGATTACCGTAAACCCATTCAAGAAGAGATTGTCTAAAGAACAACCCCTGCTTGCTTCGCGGCACAACTCTAAGCCACACACCCGAGATAGCTGGGCAGTCGCGGAGAATGTGCAGTATCGTTTCCTCCCCACTCTTGCAGACCTGGCAAAGCCCCGATGTACATAAATGTCGACGGCATCTTTCCGAGTTAGTCATGATGATCTGGTTTCCGACTTGCCAAAGAAAAGCGCGCACCCTCTCCGTCACCTTGGTTCTCCATATTAAATCATAAAAGGATCTCATATCCGGTCTTGGTGATGGATCATGGGTTAGATAAGAGAAAGCAGACTTGACCGTAAATTGTCCATCCTGGCTTGCTCCCCACGACAACCTATCCCGGGCTCCCGTAACAGTGTCAACCACCAATGATCTCAGCTTGAGTTCAGTCTCCCTTGATACGAACGGTGTTATTCTTGCAAAATCCCAGCCTCTGTTTTCCTGCCACATATCTCTAACTGTTAAGTCCCTTATTGCGTCCGGCACATCAGCAAANAAATTTATAATCCACAATATGTTCTTAAGAAAATAAAAGCCAAAATAATACGTCAAACAAATGAAAAAGATGTTAACAGAATAACAGAACAAGGATATTTTGTCTCAATTTCTGTTACAAGAAACGTAATCTTCTAATTGTCTTAAATAAAATAATCATAATTAAAAAAAAGAGTCATAATTACTTACTCCATAATTATTTTTTTTGCGAAAACATGATTCATAATTAAGTTCTAGTGTTCCAATAAGCAGAATCAAGCTTAACAGGGTAAAGATCGCCGGCGTTGGCCGTTGACGTGGAAGACGACGTGAAAGGTCCTTCGGTAGTGATAGTTTGATCCGTCGTATTCGTTATCCCTTCTTCACCTATCATCGCGTAATGCCTCTTCATCGCTCTCACGCTCTCTTCGTCCTTCTCGCTTCCTTTGCTAAACGAAGCTTCTAGAAGCTTCTCAACATTCACCGTCGAATGGCCTTCGAGCATACTCACCACCGTGGACATTGAAGGTCTGTCCGTCGGAGCTGGACTGGTGCAGAGGATTCCGATCTGGATCATCGTCATTGCTTCTTGTCTGTTGTAATCTGTTCCTAGTCTAGGATCTACTACTTCCATCAGCTTGTTTTGCTCCCTTAGAACGTGTACCTGAGGAAGATATTGAGATTCAGATTCATGATTTAGGGTTTAAGGTTTAGGTTTCAGGGTTTTAGAGGTGAAATGATGATTTACCCAGTCAAGAAGGTAGAAGGTCTCAGCTCTGGATCGTGAGCTCGTGTTGCTCTTTCCGTGAACGATTTCCAGAGCCACAACCCCGAAACTGTAGACGTCGGCTTTATCTGTCAAATGGCCTCTCATGGCGTATTCAGGAGCCATGTATCCACTGCACACACAAACAAAAAGGTTTTGCTTTTGGTTATATGAAGTCTCACAGAGCTGAAACTTCTTGTTTGTGATTTGATTGATTGATTGTTTGACTCACTATGTTCCGGCGACTCGTGTGCTGATGTGTGTGTTTTCTTCTTCATCAAGCTTAGCAAGACCGAAATCCGAAATCTTTGGATTTAGTTCCTTATCCAGCAAGACATTAGTGGCTTTGATGTCTCTGTGTACGATCTTGAGTCTTGACTCTTCGTGGAGATAAGCTAATCCTCTTGCTATACCGACACAAATCTTCTGCCTCGTTCGCCAATCTAGTCGGATCTGAGTCTCTTGAGGACCTTTAAAAAACATTGTTGTTGAGCAAAAAAAAAATTGGATTGGATAGAACGTTTTGAGCTATAAGGTGTTTTAAAAGGGATGACTAACCAAAAAGAGCTCGTGCAAGACTGTTGTTTTCCAAGTACTCGTAAACTAGCAAGAGCTGGTCACCTTCGACGCAGCATCCATATAGTTTAACCAAATGCGGATGCTGCAGAGCCGAAATCATACCAATCTCGTTCAAGAACTCTCGATTCCCTTGTTTTGATTTCGACGATAGCTGCTTCACCGCGATTACGGTTCCATCAGTCAACACTCCCTGTATTTATACAATCAAAAGACCTTAAGGTCATATACCATTCATCTTTCGTTCTCTCATAGCAATGTCATTTCACACAGTATGATGCTAACCTTATGTACAGGACCAAAACCACCTTCTCCGATCTTGTTTGCAGGATCAAAGTTATCCGTGGCAACTTTGATTTGCCTTAATGAGAACGAACTGATCTGAAAATCTAAGTTCTTGAAATCTGAGGCGAAGAAACACAGTTGAGTTTAGGAAGAAACGAAGAGACAGAAATCAAAATGAATAGGAATGTTAAAAAGCTATTTAAGCAAGTCTTTTTCAGTACCTTTTTCCATCTGACTCTTTGGTCTTAAGCAGCCTCTCCACCATAATATACCGCCGATTAAAAGCACAAGAAACACTGTTGAAGCGATTACACTACCAACCACTGTACCTACAGAGCTTCCACTACCAGTTCCAGGTTCCTTTGGTGGAATAAATTCTACAGCAAGATCATGGGAGATAAAGTCAAGAGACAAAATCACTCAAATAAAGGCGAAGTCTCTCTGAGATGGTTTGGGGTTTAGCAAACTTTACTTGGATCTACCGATACGGCTGATATGAGAGAACCATATACACCTCTGTCAGGAATAGCCTGAGTTCCTTTCCCAGCCCACTGCAATCTTATTTCCAGTTTCCCATTTGTAATCATGACCGGAAATTTCTTAACCACAACTCTTCCCACACCTTTTGCCTCATCAACAATATTAAAATCCTTAATCTCAAGTTTACCCTGCACATTCACACCAACCAATTGTTTCAGCTTTACAATCTTTCTGACAATCATGAAACAAGTTTAATTAAATTACCTGAACGTATATGTCAAAGAATCGTCTTCCCAAACTGTTATACATTTTGGCTTCATTGAACATAATTTCAGCGAAATGAAGATTAACCGTATAGTTTCCTTCTCCCAGACATAATGCGTAGTAAGTGAGGGAGATGGCCGAGAGGCGTGCGTGTGTATAAAGCCTAGAATCTAGGCTAGAATTTGTTATCTTAAGCCCTGATGTATTCGACCATACGGTTTTTGCATTGTTAGACCGATCATCATCCAAAAAGTTTCCCGTGTTGCTAGAAACCCACCCATTTCCATTATAGAAACCTGGTGTATCCCATGTGTCAGCATCATACTTAATCCCATTGCTTGTTATTTCATTACCACCACAGTTTATATGAAGGCCGTAGAAAGCTGTGAACAAATGATTAGTAACCGAAGATAAATCAGATGCGCAGATAGGTAGCAGGCGATATGGTATATATATAGCTTCGAAGACTTACTTTTGGGACAGGTATGTTTACTCAGACACGTAACATTTGAGCTGTAGCAAAGCATAACGTACTATCAATATTCTAGTGAGTGTTATGTATATCCAAAGCTTTAAAAATGTTATGAGATGAAAAAAAGACTTACGAGTTATTTGCCACTAAAGGGCTTGTGCTTGAAAACGTATTCCTGCAAATGAAAAGAACCAAGAAACCGTAAGCTTTATAGCGAATATGAAGGGATGAGAAGTTCAAATATTTATTGTTCTTCTTACACGGAATTTCGTTGACATTCTTCGGCATTGATTTCAAAGTTATTGTAAGTAAGATCACTGCAATAAAAGATACAGTAACCAAAGAAAACGTTACTTCTTCTGTTGTCACTAAAACGAATCTGTGTTGTATATATAAATATCGGTGAAAACTCACATTGTGTCTCCTTTTTCTACCATCCAGCTTGGTACTTCCCCGTTTAACATGTTACTTGTAAAATATCTGCAAGGTCGCAAAACAAATTTTTCACTACTCCATAGAAACCTTTTTGTGAAACAGAGGAAAGAAAAGGAGAGCATACATGTAATCTACATCTGAAAGAGCCGTATATTCGTCGGGGATTGGTCCACTCAGTTTGTTAAAGCTAAGGTCTCTGCAAAATGAGTCTCACAATGTCAGCTTAAATTCATTTTCATATTCGAGTTTCCTAAGGACAAAGAGATGACTAACAAATTCTTTAAGGTTTTGAGTCCAAGATATGTAGGTAAGCCTCCTGTAAGGTTGCAGTTCCTAAGAATCCTGCAACGAACAAAAATGGAAGTTAGCTAAAACGAAGGTGGGAAGAAACCAATACCAAATTCGTCAAGTCTTAGGCTCAAACTCACAATATCTTCATCGATGTCATGTTTTGTAGCGGCGGAAATGGAGATTCAGGCCCGCTCAAGTCACTGATTCTCCTACAAAATTACAAATTTGGAAAAGAGTAAAAATACATTATTTAAGATGAGTCAGTCCATGAGAGGCGAAAATAACGTATCCCAGCACGCAAAGTTTGTGTACTTACAAGTCTTTTAAGGTTCTCAGAGGACCAATGGCACTAGGAATGGGTCCAACTAAGCCACTTGCTTGAATGACCCTGATTGATGAAGCACAGCAAACATTTCAATCTTTTATAAGTAACCTATACCGATACTGAAAACTGAAAGTATCTCATTACGCTGAAAAGTTTGCTTACAGTTTCTCAAGTCCTGTCCAGTTCTGGATGAAATCAGGTATAGTACCCGTGAACTGGTTGTCACTTATACGGCTATAAATCAAGAGAATTTTTATTTCTTTTAAAGTCGGAATCTCCAGCTAAACATATGTTCCAGGATCAAATAAAAACACAGGAACACTTACACATCAGTCAATGTAGTAAGTTTAGCGAATGTACTTGGGATTTCTCCACTCAAGTAGTTAGAGCTAAGAAACCTACAAAGAGAAAACAGAGTCTCAACACCAGCAAAGACCAATAAAAGGAACAGTTTGGGAGAACTTAGAAAAACATTCTTACAGTCTTCCAAGTTTCGGTAGATTCCCGAGCTCTGGAGGTATTTTCCCTGAGAATTGGTTGTATTCCAAGACACTAGAAAAAACAAATGTTACGGAAATTTTTTTTAAAAAGATTCAGATATTACCAAATATCGAGTAATCTGAAAGATTATTGAAGAGCGAGATCAAAGAAGTGTACTCACAGACTATAAAGGTTTGTAAGGTTGCCAAGTTCTTTTGGGATTGTACCACTTAGCCGGTTTCCAAGTAGTGAGCTAACATTTTCATCATCCAACAAACATACTCAATCAATCTATACATATATATATAAAGCGCATATGAGAAGAGGCATATACATACATGTTTACAAGTGATGAGGCTCCTCCCCATTCGGGAGGAATGGAACCGTTGAGATAGTTTCTAGACACATCACTGCAGATAAAGAAGAGTGCGAGTTGTGACAGTTAAGTTAGTTAATAAAAGATAGTACTATAAATGGTAGATATAGTAATAATCAGAAAATTCGAGGGTTAAAGAATCGGTGAGTGAATCTGCTTACATCTCTTGCAGGAAAGGAAGTCCTGAAAGATCTGTAGGAAGAGATCCTTGAAGGTCTTGTGCCTTGAGAACTCTGTTTCAAGATTAAGCGGGAAAAACAATGACAAGTTAAATAAAAAAAACGATTTGCAAAAACAATCATGTTTTGGCCCAACACGAAAGTAAATAGTTAAATGTAAAGACTGATTTAGTTTTTACATTCAGGGACGACGCGTCAAAAAAGGTCAATAGCGACGGCGTCAATAAATTGTCTACATGCAAGCAAGTAAAAAAGCTACTTTATTAAATAAAGCAAGTGGAATAAACAATCAATTTTAATTGAAAATAAGCTAAAGAAATTTTGCCCCACAAAAAAAAAAAAAGCTATAGAAAATGAGACCTACTTTATAATTGACCAATGGTATTTTCTTGAACTTCCTCAACGCTTAAAAATTAAAATATTTATGAATTTACAAGTCTATGACCATGAAAATTTAATTAAAAAAAAAAAAAAGATGATGTAAAAAAAGAAGAAGAGAGACGAACGCACATGTTGGTGACGTGGCAAACGGTGGTGCAGTTACAAGTAACGGCGTCTTCGGATCCCTTAGCGGCGTTAGGATTCCTCCATCCGCCGTGAGATAACGTCAAGTCGCATGGATCCACACTAAAAATCCACTTAGTCTTCTTCAAAGCCGTCGCTATGCCTCTTAAAGCCTCCACTGCCAATATTCAAAATTACAGAGAAATAAAATCATCACAACGAATCAAACATATATACGTACACAGCCACATCACTTTACAAACCTTCTTCTTTGGGTGTTGTTGCAGAGGATACGAAGCCGAAGAGGATAAGAGACACGAAGAAGTAAGCGAAGAGAAGTTGTTGTCGATTGAACGACATTTTAACAGTAAGGTTTCGAAGATCTGAATCGCAAATCGAATTAAATTCCAGATTTTTTTTGTTGTGTGAGAGGAGATGCGATGAGAGTGAAGAAGCGATGTTTGTTTGTAACTAATGGGGAAGAGAGACTCACGAAGACATTTCAGACAAAGAAGATAAAGTAAGTCAACATTATTAAAATAAGATTATAAGTATAATACTATTATTATCATTTTTTTTCTTTTTTCTAATTAATTAATAGGATGAGATTTAAATAAACTTACAACTTGTATGAACATAGTGGGCCAGGTTAATGGAAAAAAAATTAAACAAAAGGGGGCCAGCGAGCTGTTGTACATCAAAATAATTCATTTGATTCTTCTTGTAGATATATTATCTTTTATTTCCTGCATATGTCTTTATTTAGCAAAATACAAGTAATAAATATAGATAAGTAATTTGAAATAAATAATTGATTCTCCAGAAAATTAAGAAACAAATAATTGAACTATTCATCCAATGAGGTTATTGTTACAATAAAATGATAGATAAGTCTAATACTTGATTGTTTTGGTTATATATCTTTGGTAGCCTCCATTAAAGGGTATGATGTCTTTTATAAAATGACTAATTTCATATTAATAACTTATTCAGTGGACAAGAGAAATCGAACTAAAATGGTAATGCTACAGCATATAAATCGGGATAAAATAAGGTCTGTTCGTCTGTTTTTTTTTTTTTAATAAATGAATCGTGTGTGACATTATCAAAAATGAAAACCCTTTTCTAACCAAAAACAAAAACCCTTTTTATTGTAGTTGTTTGAAGTCTATCAAATATATATGTTAATTTGGTGGGATTTGTGGCATAGTTGTTTCTTTATAATTACTTTTTGATAAATGCTTATAGTAGTCAAATGTAGAACGTTATAGATTCTAGATAGATAGTCATCGACCCATATTTTATCAGTAGGGAAATAACGGAGCAAGTTCCATGCTGGAGACAACTTTTATTATTATTATTATTTTTTTTTTGTGTGTGAAATATAAACAACTTTTAAGATTTTTTTAGCAAACAAATAAAGTACGTCCGTCTGGTCGTGATTATTGTGTTCTGGCTCTAGGTAGGTAGGTACGTAGAACAAAGTGACATTGAAAGACCCCGTCATTTGACGTGGTTTTGCGCAGGTCTCCTTATTTTAATCTAAGATTTTCCGAGTCTCTAGCACATGTATATAGGTAAGAAAATAATGATAAGATATCAAATTGATGACCAAATACGAATTAACGTATATACTGTATAGAGTTTTAACTTTTAGATTTCGTAAGTATTTTTTTTTTTTTTCAACATTTGGGCCGGCCCATTAGTATTTTTTAGATTACGTAAGTATGTTGACTTGATTTTTAGGGATATTAATGTGGTGTTGTTTAAAGATTAGCTGATTCTATGTTCAAGTCAATATTTTCACCACAATATAGAAGAAAAAAAAATGTCCATTATATAAATAAAAACACTCTAATTGAAGCGGAGAAACTAACGAATTTATTTATATGAAAACATTGTCTAAAATCATCTATTATATAAAAATAAATCAGAAGAATACTCAAAAAAATCTAAACACAATTATCCATTGTATAGTTGTTTGCTCAAATGTTCTTACATGTTTTGGAAATTACATGTTGTTTTAGAACGTTAGAAGTTTAAAATGGTATTTCTAATAGAATTTGGTTTTCTTTTCTTAACTTTTTTTTTTTTGTCTATATTTCTTTTAGGTTTGGATAACTAAAACCATTGCTTAATTTCATCCATATAAATAGGAACAATGATCCTACTATTGTTAGCACTCACTTATAAACATGAAAACATACACATTGGGGTTGAGTTTTGTTTTGTACAACCCACCGTTGGTATGTTGTAAAGCTTTTTGGAAGCTGAATCTACTATTCATCCTTCTCTTAGCGTTTATGGACATTCTCCTACTTTGACATAGATTCTTATCAAAGTTACGCTAATTTATCTAGTTCCGTAGTTTTGTTTTTTTTTAAATCTTAATTCATTTCATAGTGTTTTGAGAGTTGCGATGATATAATAATAGAGTCTATAGAGACACTGGCACGTTTTGTTATCATGCATCTTTGCCAATTATATTTTTCTTCTATACAACATAACCATCCGTACTAGTTCATTGAACTTAAACATTAACTTTCGATCGAAGAATGAATCTCGAAGACAAGTCAAAGCCAGTCTTATTAGACTCGAGACAGATTCACCACTGATTAATTTTGATAATTAAAAAATTATGAAAAGTCGTCAAACAATTCTCAAACTTTAGTCATTTATTCCGTGGAACCTTATAATATATTCAATTCTAAAGAAGACTACTTTTCTAACCTAACAATTTCTCAATAAGCATCACTAATTATTTCATATTATAATAATGTTTACAAATTTGGAAATCGTTCAAGACTTTTTTTTCTTCAGTTATCACAATATATAACCAAAAATTCCAGAAATGTCAGTTTCAGCGGGTCAATCGTCAAATACTCAAATTGGAATAAACAAAACACGGGTTCTAATTAGGTTTGCAATTAATGTCGTGGACCAACTTTAATATATTTGCAATTAGTCTTTATTTACGATCCAACTGGCAGTGTCAGTGACCCACTAAACATATAACTATATATAAACATTTGTCTATATGCTCAACTCCCGATAATAAGTTTCATTTTGTTTGTTACTGTATATAAGTTTTTAAATTACGTTTTCGATTGGTAGAAAACTATAACTGTAAATTTATGAGCACAATCTTAAAATTAAGCAATGCAAAAACGTTACTTCAGTGAGAATATCTGCCGGACCTACAGACACCGATTTTTTTTTTTTTTTTTTTTTTGGGNTGTAAATATTAAGATACAGACACCGACTTGTGTGTTAATGACTTTAAACTACCATATAATATACAAAAGTTACCGAGGGGTAAAACAGTATTTTCCAACATATGTACATGTACTGTCTTCCTTTTATGTGTAATATTGAAAAGGTTCAGAACTCGAAAGCGTTGTTAAGCTGGACAGAGAAAGAAGGCTGGCCAATACTTGCAAGAGGAGTATCAGCTCTAACAACTATTCCCGTGCGTCCGATGTTCCCATTCCATTTTGACCGACCAAACTGCAGTTTTCAATAGAGAAGTTATGGTCACGTCTCACGAGAGAGAAGAAACGGTCAGGTTTGAGAGAACAAAAGAAAAGGAAGTTTTGCTTACAGATACAGAGGCAAATGCTGAAGGATGTGCATTGAGAGCGTAGCCACATATCAGATTCAAGTCATCGCTCACCGAGTGAATAACTTCTGCTTTTATACCGGGATTACTTCCACCGAAAATGGGACATACACTGTTCGGGTTTATAAATCATGTAAGTAAAACATATTCTTTTCGGTTTAGAAGGAAATGGAGTTAGAGAAAGGTTTACCTGACTTGAATTGTTGGTTTCATCAGTAGTCCGGATCTACGCCAAGCCAGGGGTTGAGAAAGATCCAACGCAAAGGATTTGTCAGGCCAATTTACCATTGGTGTGATTCGGGTTCCACATTTGCTCTGTTACAAAAACAAAGAGATCAGAAATAAAGAAAAAGAAACAAATTTAAGCTTTTTGAGAATAAGTTCCACACGGATCATGACGGGTTTCAGTCTCTATCTAACCTTACAAGAGTAACTAAATCTCATGTCGCCTGGATATTGACCCTGTGCTTGAAGTAGACCGCCACAAAAAGGCACAAAGGAACTTATCGTCAGTCCCTCGCCAGATACATATGTCAATTGTCCATTTGGGAACTGCAAATCCATAAATGACTGTCCAAAGCATGGAGATGACAAGTTCAGGGAGTCAGTTCCGCAAAAGTAAGAACATAACAGCACTTTTAAGGGAAAGAGCGGCTTACACAAGCTAAAGGATTGAGACAGAGCATTGACATCATAAGCCACCTTCGATGCTTTGACCATAGAGCTGGACAGAGTGAATGCATACCTTTCTGCAACAAAATTAACACAATTACATGAATTTTGGCATAGAAATGTATGAAGTAAAAACAAATTGAAGTAGGCAAAGTTTTTAAAGCATACCTTCCTATCATATCCATACCAGAGCAAGTGTTGTTTTGATAAGTGTAACGGTAAAAGAAGAGTTGAATCGCGTAGAAAGAGAAGTGGTCCAAGCTGGAGAAGAAAGAGAGACGAATTTCCATCGCTTGCAGTAGAACTCGAATTCGAAGCTTCTACTCTCCAGAGGTCACCTCTGGCTGCCAATGAATGTTCCATACCATTTGTTCTACTATCATAACTTGATGACATATCAATTGTTCCCTGCATTCGCCGAGAAATCTACAGTTACTAGATCAACAAGCAGACAGAGAAACAAACATACAAAAAAAAACTTATAGTCTTGCAGAAACTTTACTGAACATCCCCTAAAACCGGTAGCACAGGTCCAAGCTAACATTACTTGCTTCAAACATCAGTATTCCAAGTAGGTTTATTATTATTTAACTTGCTTCCAAACATCACTAGTTTCTTCCGGATTTACCAGCCTAATTCCAGTCTCGCTAGATCAGGATCAGACCAGTCTCTATATTTCGAATATATTTTCGTTTGCATTCTCAATAACCCGTTCTATATAAGCTATCTTACATTGCAATTCAATCAAGATATATCCTTGAAGGCAAGTCACTTAGACTGCTATTAATTCCCAGAAGATAGACAAAATCAGGTGAAACAACAGAAGAACAAGAACCATAAAATCAGTTACCTTTGATCTTCCCAGCAATCCAGCAGTTCTTAGATAGGAATCTGCAACTTCCTCCTCAGACATAGTAACAGAAGCAGTACCATCTGTCTTAGAAAACCCTGAATCCCTCAACCGTTCTGCAGCCAATCCCAAATCACCTTTTGTGTTCACATAAGCCATATGGCTCCTTGTACCCTTATCACCTTCCACAGAGACAACAAGCTTGTTACTATCGTCGTGCAGGAACGGTATAGGCAACCTCCTGAAGAGTTGTTGGACCATCACGTTCAATCCAGCACCGAAATCAACACCAGCTTGACCTATCTTGCTCCCGATATCGAGAATTGCTGTGACACCGTTGATGGGTTGGTTGATACTAAACCTAGAATCCCTAATAACACTGAAATGTTGACTCGGGAACTCGAGATCAAACAGCTTGGCCTTGTGATTCGGCGGCCATGTAAACGAAGGTGGGTTTATCTGAATCAAACCCGTAAAACCCTGAGCAAGTCGATCAGCTAAATCTTGCCCATGTCGCTGAACCTCTTCCCAAGCTTCAAAAGATCTCTCCACAGACATTGTTTTGCTTTCCTTGCCGATTCAAAACCTCATACGAATCAAAACACGGTTCCTCGGCAAATTTATCAGTGAAATCGAGTTCTGATACCAGAAAAAAAAAAACAAAGATTCACCTTTACTCAGAATCGAAACTAAAAGCCCCTCAAACGGATTTGGGATTATCCACCCAGAAGTCAAAATTAGGGTTTTGACAGTCTAAGAGAAACTCGAAAACTGGGGAGAAAAGATCGGAAATTTAGGGGATATAGCAGTCAAAGCGTAGCGGAGATGCCCATGGAATCTAGGAAGTGAATGAAGTTGAAAGAGAAGAGCTTTGAATAACACGAAGTGGGTAAGGCACACAGATTCACCCTTACCAGTTACCGCCACTTTGAAAGCAAATACCTTTGGCTCTTGGATGATAGGCCTCTTTCTCACGCCAACATATTTACCAAATTATTTTGATTTTTTATTTTATTTTAATCCTCCTTAAGTATCAAATCTCTGTTTCTTTCTTTGATAATCAATCCACCAAGGAACCTCTCCAAGTGTTCTTCATTCATAGTTCACGACTTCAGGGCATTACTTATCCAGAAACCCTCGGAGCCAACGAGAGGGTCACATGACCTAATGATAGAGATCAATTCAGTTGGCTTACCCTAACCGGAAATCGAACCGAAATCGAACCGAAATCGAACCGAAATCGAACTTAATACATTACTTACCGTTTAACTGGTTAGCAAAATACACTGATGCGCCAGACTTGGAAGTTGAAAGAATCGGAGATACTTGTAAATTATGTCCGATCATCAAAATCGCAATAGCGAACATATCATATTGTTGTAGCGATTCAGAGTTCCGTTCCTTCAAAATATAGATCTTAGAAATTTAAAGTATAAGAAAAGAATCAAAACCCACAAGAACAACGAGGAAGAAATCGATACGATATTTTTGATCATTTTGCAATTTATGAGTGTCATTTTGCCAACAAAAAAAAAAATGCTATAGTTTTTTTTCCGAGGTCTCCAACTGACAAACTTAAATGTGTCGTTTTTATTAAAAAGCCTCTCCCATTGATTCTCCGTGTGCCTATGACATTCTTTTGCCAACGTGCTCATTACATTATTGACCACATTGTACATTGTCCTGATACCACATGGCCCCCATTTCGTAGCTTTTAAAAAAGAGAATCTTTGTTTTGAATTATTGGTTATGGGATATATTAACTATAGAAGAACATTAAGATTTGCCCCCAAAAAAAAAAAAGAACATTAAGATTATAAATAGTGGCAAAGTACATAGATGATTATTCTTTTATCTTTGAAAATATGTATACCTATGTTTAGATTAAGTTGACACTGTAAATATGTTTATCGACATGGGCATAAACTAGAAAGTTTGCCGACAAACAAAAGGGAGAATAAGGTTGTAAAGTTGTTATCTCTAAAGGTTAATTAATTCGCAAAGTTTATAAGTTACTTTCCTTTTTCAGTTTAACTCTATCGTGGGGAAAGTCACCAGTACAAAAAATTCCATTTTTGTTTAATTTATAATTTAATCATATGTGCTGTCACTAATTTATCACATCAGCCAAGTTGTTCCATACTAGTAGTTTCGATTTAGTGTTGTAACTAATTACTGTTGCCTTGATTAAATCCACTTTCGGTGTAGTAATTAAATTGTTGATAATTTAAAGAATTAGGGAAGATTAGGTATCGATGCTTAGTGATTACATTTTAAACTTCACCATTAACCTTTTATATACCTTTAAATTAAACAAATATATCTTTAATAGTTTTATAACATTTACGTAAATCATGCTAATTAACATTCGACTAGGGGCCGCCTAGGGCAATAGGACAAGCATCCCCCCCCCTCTCAATCAAAACACATTCCAATACCCTCGTGACTGTTTTTTCGTTGGTTACCCAAATTTAGGTTTACATTATAGCACAAAGATACACAGTAATTAGATACTTGGCTATGGTAACAAAAATAATTTTAGTCGTAAAACCAAATAAATAATCACTTTAACGAAACAAAAAAAAATCCTTATTATTAAAATGTAGAAGAAGAAAAAAAAAACAAACGAATTACATGCATTAGACTAATTAATATGATCACTAGACTAAGCATATTCAATTGTGTAGGTACTTAAGGTATTTATCTATCAGTTTATCAACGAGAATTTGATATGCCTTTTCACTCGGATGATAAGAGTCAAAGAACACATGAGTCGATGCATCCGAACATGTGAAAGGAGTAAATTTGTTGCACAACACCACTAACTCAATTTTTCCTGTACCACAACATCCTTTATCCGCTACTTCAAATCCTACAAAAATATATATAATGTGTTAATTTCTAACATTTGACGTAAGAAAGATAAAAAGAAAATATCAATTCATATCATAATTACCATATTTCGTAGGATTCTTGATGATGTCAAGAAGAGATTCGTATACGTCGATAAATATTAGTTTGCTGGGCAACTCTTTGTTTAGAACATCCAAACTGAATGATAGCTTTGAATTGAAATGAAGTGCCATGTTGTTCAAATCCTCAAAACATTCTCTTTTTAAACCCCCGAATAGTGTTCTTTGCGCAGGTACGCATCCAACGGGAACTCCGCTAAATACTCCGATGTTCTTAGCTCCGAGTCCAGATAATTCCTAACACGATAAAAAAAAAGTGAGATATATTATTATTTTAAAGCGATTTTTTATAATTAAACGTTATGGGTTTTATATACATGAAAACAAAAAAAACTTACTCTGATGAATTTTGAAGCCAATTCAACAAGATGTTCAGCATATGAGTTACGATCGAATTCGGCCGATCGAACCAAATAAGTTTCAGCGAGATCATTACTGCTAGAGACCACTAGAAACACACTTTTCTCCAAAATAAACTTAACTTTTTCTTCTCCAAAGTTTTGCTTAATCTTTGATAAATATTCTTGAAAATATTGTAGTTGGTCTGACATTGATATTACAGACTGAAAATATATATCGTACAACCGACAGAAATTAAGTTAGGAATATTATAATAATAAAAATTAAAAATATGACGTATATAAATTAATATTTATACCAGTAATGTAGATGTTAATGGATCATAACCGGAACCTCCAGAAGCAAAAATGACACCTTTCAGAAGATCATGTGGCTTTAGATTCGAGCCTAAATATGGTGGTAGTGTCTTCGCTATCCCTAATTTGTCCGCTGCAATGTTCTCTTAAAAATTAGCTTATAGTCTAAGCAATTAGAAAACCAAAATGATGAAAGAATTTGATAGCTAGCTACCAATGATATCCGATGGAACTTTCCCGTCTGAAAATCTACCGGTAGGGATAGCATCAGGAAAATCTCGACCGTAAGGAGGAAAATTGGACTTAAGAAGAGTGGGGATGTCATTATTATTTCCTGTATCCATGATTGAGTCTCCAAATACTATTAGTGCTGGTACCGATATGTTCCTAGAAGCTTAATGCCAAAGAAAAACAAAATTAGATTAAACGTTATTTATTAAAAAAAAGTATTGTTTTATTGATAACCAAATCTTAAACAAGTTTAATTTGATGTATGTACCTCTGCTAGTGGCCACTTCTACAACAAAAACCAACAAGAGAAAACCCATAAAACGCAGATCCATGTTACTAGAATATTTTGGTTAATCGAGTGAGAAAACTAATTTGACAGTTTTTTTTTGTTGATGTTGATCAGAAGAGAGACATTCCTATGTATATATATACACATATATTATCTAAAAAAACAAATATGGTAGTACACATAATCTAAATAAAAACTGAAAATATGTTTAAAAGGAAACACACATTTTGGTAATAGTTTTAATAGAAAATATAAAAATTACAAATACAGAATCTAAGCAAAAAGGGAAAATATCAAGGAAAAACATATATACACATAAAGAAATTGATCTTACATACATGCAACACTGTATAAAATAATAACGTTTTGTACGTAGTACATACATTGTATATATTACTGGATGTTTTTGTACTCTATATATGTATGTAGTATATATATGTAGATAGACAACCAAAAAGGAACAAAAAAAGAAAGGAAATAATTTAAATGGGAAAGAAACAAAAAAGTACATGCATGCACTTACTTCTTTCACAGTTGTTTCGAGTGCTATGTCTTCCTGTATCACCATGGAAGAATACAGACATACAGTCTTGGATGCGGAAGGGTCTTTCCGGAAACTCCACCTCACCATATCATATTAATATATTATCATGCATATGTTACGAGTGGATTCGTGGATATCGATGTAATAGCCCAAATAATTATAATAATTGATTATATTATATTATATTATTTATAGATATCATATTATATGTATGTATACATGCTTGACGTAATTAGATCCAAGGCAAATGCACATTAATGTTGAACGTTTTAATAATGTATATATATACACCATAACTTATGTGATAGACATATATATTTTCATTAAGAATGTATTTTTAGACTTTGAGTTGATTTCTAAATCTATGTGTGTGGATATGACGCGGTTGGCGGAGCTCACACAATCACAAATCAAATGGTCCATAGACAAAGAAATACTTAGATGCATGATGATTGGACGGAGACATTCGAAATCCAACGAATGTGGTCCATGTTCGTGGTCGTATTGAATTCAAAATCATCCGTTTTCATTTTTAGTTTTTCCTCTCCAACACAGAATCTAAACCGGCCTTTTCTTGTCATGATTTTGCTCATCAAATCGCTGCCTTTTGTTTTTTTTTTTTTTTTTTTTTTGGGNTTCATGAACAACGTTAGAGATTAGACCAACTTTCAAATTGGCTACGAAAATTGAATTAAATTAACTTTCACAGTCTTTCGCTGATTGTATAATATCTTGTCTATATTTTTTTAGAAACATACTACATATAAAGTTACTATTTCGGGTATACATTTTTTATAAACGTTTGACCACATGGGTTTCGAAACATTAATGGAAATCATTTCCAGCAATATATAATCAGATATTTGACCAAATTAATTAATTAATTTGACAGATTTTTTCGTCTTATATCTGATTTTGATTAAGAAAAGATTCGTACACGGTTTACCCTCTCTCTGGATTCTATTTAGCCATCACTAAATTCATTGATTTTTGTTTGCTATCAATCAATGATATGATTAATTAAGGTAGATTTGTACAAATTCCCACTAATCGAATTGAACATATGTGAACCAAACCGAAAAAGTCTGATATGAAAATGATATTAGATTTAACTTTGATTATATTTTATTTGTATCCCAAAAAAAAAAAAAAAAACCGAATCTATATCAAACTTATATAAAACAAAAGATTCATGTATTTCATTAATAATTAATCGAGTTCAAATTAAAAAGAAAACCGATCGATGTAAATTACTTTTGGTTTTCTTCCAAATAGCTATTATTTAAAAACTGAAAAAATTTGAACAGAAAGCCAAATCGAAATGAACATTTCCAAAACTACATATTTTATGATTTCTATTAAAGTTGAGTAGATGATAATTACAAGATATACTCAGCATTATTAACACGGAGTGTCCCACTCCTGTCGAGAGAACCACATCGATTAAACCTTTAGTTAGTTGCGTATCTGGCTTGTGAGCCGTTTTCATCCCTCATGAGTCGCTTTCCTGTCGTTTTCTTTATAACCTTGTATTTATGCGCTACGTCGACCAACTAGGGCCAACCACGTGTACCTTTCTTATCAGTCCAACTGGCGTTATGCTAATTTTTCTTTAAGCCGTTAATATTGAGCCACGTAAGCTTTTATTTTCCGAATGACTGTTTTGAAAATGGACCGTTTGCATGTTTTTAAAATTTTACTTCTTCGCTCCACAACCTAGCTAGTTGTAATAAAGGTCAAAAAGCTTATTTGCTAAAAAAATTGGTTAGGAAAAAAATACTATGGTAAATAACGAATATATTTTCGTATGTGATTTATACAATTAGTATATATAGCTAAGCTTATAAAAACAATCGATAACTAAGACTATCCGTAACGCATGAACTTTCATCTAAAATCTTAAAACTTTTTTAATATTATACTCCCTCCGTATTTTAATAAGTGTCGTTTTAGAATTTTTGTTTTTTTGAATTAGATGTCGTTTTCAAATTTTTATGCAAATTTTTTTACTTTTTAATGTTTTATGACGTCATACAAATATTAAAAAGTAATAAATTTTGCATAGAAATTTGAAAATGACATCTAATTTAAAAAAACAAAAATTCTAAAACGACACTTATTAAAATACGGAAGGAGTATTAAAGTAAGATTTTATGGTAAGAAAAATGTTAAAATTGACAGCCATTCAGATATAGACACCTAGCTAAGACTTCAGTTAGAAACATCTTACGAAAGATTTGTTTCTTGGCCCAAATCATGCTTTTTCATTATTTTTTATTTTTTTAATACTAAGACACAACTGAAACATCTTGCAACTTATAAATTTTCGATTCATTCTTTATTTATGTTACCACTTAATCGTAGTGTCTTAGCAAAAAAAATAACACTTAATCGCAGTGGATAACAACATGCTTTTATGCATTGCTGAAACACCAAATCGAACTCGATTGTATACAAAAGCAAAAACAAAAAAGGACAAAAGAAAGCAGACACCTCATGAAGCAATATAATAGATATATTCAATAGCATATATGTTATTTTAGAAAACTGCATGCGACAAATGAACAAATTTAACTACAATTATGTATACGTATTGGTTTTTACAAATGAAACGGTGAAATTTAGCTATCTAATGCGTATTCTCAAAATAAAGTTAGAAAAAACACGATATTTTAGATGCGTTCTTGAGCTTCCAAACTCCAACTCTGTGTACATTTTGACTTACTAGCTAGACCCAAACCATTGAAAGCATGACACGAGTCATATAGTACCAGGATTATAAAAAAAGATGTTAGTGGTGGTGCTGACAAATATTTTATTTAATTTGATTTGGAAAAAAAAATCATATATCAATGATGATTTGTAATGATGCCAACCATAGATAAATGGTTCAATCAGTCCAGCAGAATTATGTTTGATCGGTGCTATCTGACATGGTTTCGAATATATATAATACTATAGGCCAAATTGGTAAAAACTTACTAAATAAAGTAGGTGTAATGGAGTGAATGAAATATATAGTAATGAGAAGAATAACTTTTCTAGTGTGTATTTGCTTCTCTATTGGACACAAAAGATAAGAACACATAAAACTGGTCTACTTTAAAGAAAGATCTAGTACCTCATATCCAAAAGATTATTTTTGATTTAATCAGTTAAACTACCAACATGGAATTGCATGTATCTTTTCTACGTACTACTTACTAGTTATAGTATTTATTTTACTTTATTATCACAATCTATCTTGGTGGTTTTACCCAAAAATAATTATACAACCCAAAATTTAGAATTGCATAGTCTAAAACTAAAACCTTTGTTGTCATTTGTATTGGAAATCCCATTATCATGGCATTCCTTTTCATCCGTACAAAACACTATTGTTACTTTTTAAAGGGACATAGTAGAAAAAAAAACATTATCTATGGTTACTATTGCTTTTAGCAATTAGCACAATCTCATCTCACCGAATCACATCACATCATATATTATATATACCACATGGATCATCATCATAGTTGCATACTTGCCCTATCAAATTTTTCCTGAATAGATAAAATTTTACACGTTGATGCATATATGATACATATATAATATATATGAGAACAAATTTGCTTCCCCTTTCTCATTATCACCAAATACCATCTGCTATTTTGTTTTATAACATTTATTATTTGTACTCAATTACTTCGTTACCTCTCAACCTCATCTTCCTCTCTGATCGTACACTGTCACTCGTCTCTTCTGAAAAAATCCTAACTTTCCAAAAAAAAAAAAAAAAAAACCCNAAAACCTCTCTCCAATTATCGTTTAATTGGTTAACGATATAGTCTTTGTATTTTGCGAGATCTAAGCAATCAATCATGGCCGTGGATTCAACTGATCGGCGGGACTTCATCGTGAACATCAACGGCCAAGAGAGCGGAGCCGTCGGTGCTACAGGGTCAAGCAGCAATGCCGAGGGAGGGAATATTTGGAAAGAATCAAGCTATGATTTTTGGGATGGTGAAAAGGGTAAGAACGATAAGAAAGGAGGAGGAGCCGACGACGACGACGAAGACGGCGGCAGTTTCCATTTCAGGCAGCCGGGGCAACGGAGGAACAAGTCTGCTGAGTTATCTGATCCAGCGTCCAGGCTAATCGATCAGTTCCTCCACAAGCAGAGACGAGCTTCCGACAATGAGATCTCTCTAGATGTCGAGGTTAACATGGCAGAGCTCCAGAGCAATACGCCGTCACGTGCTGGGATTCATACGCCGTCACGTGCAGGGCTTGAGACGATTTCCGAAACTTCTTCACCGTATACAACTAAGTTAAAAGCCGAGGCAGTTCGACGGAGGCAAAACAGAGTATCTCTCGGTGGAAGTAGCGACGAAGAAGGCCGAAACAGAGACGAGGCAGAGGTTGTGAAGTCTAGTTCGAATAAACCGATGCTGAGGAGGAACAGGACCAAATCCAGACTGACGGATCCTCCAACACCGACACATCCAGCGATTGACAAAACAGAGATGAAGTCTGGTCGGAGATCCGGGATTTTTAAATCTGGGTTTCTTGGGAAAAGCCCTAAACCGGGTACTCCAGGCCGGGGTGGGAACTTGGAGGAAGAAGAAGAGGAAGATCCGTTTCTTGACGAGGATTTACCGGAGGAGTTCAAAAGAGATAAACTTAGCTTCTGGGTTTTCCTTGAATGGATAAGTCTAGTTCTCATAATCACCAGTTTGGTCTGCAGTTTAACCGTACCTAACTTGAAACGCAAGACATGGTGGAAGCTAGATTTGTGGAAATGGGAAGTGACGGTTTTGGTGCTGATATGTGGGAGGTTAGTCTCGAGTTGGATAGTGAGAATCATTGTCTTCTTGGTCGAGAAAAACTTCCTTTGGAGGAAAAGGGTTTTGTATTTCGTATACGGAGTCCGAAAATCTGTTCAAAACTGCTTGTGGTTAGGGCTAGTGTTGCTCGCGTGGCATTTCTTGTTCGATAAGAAAGTCGAACGAGAGACTCGATTCACTGCGATTCGGCACGTGACCAGAGTGTTGGTCTGTTTGCTTGTAGCTGTTACCATCTGGTTGGTTAAAACCATTCTGGTTAAGGTTCTAGCTTCATCGTTCCACATGAGCACTTACTTTGATCGGATTCAAGAGTCGGTGTTTACTCAATACGTGATTGAAATTCTCTCGGGTCCTCCTTTGATGGATATTCAGAGAATGGAGGAAGAAGAGCTAAAATTAGCAGAAGATGTCAAGAGCTTAGAGAAATTAGCTGGAGCTAAGTTGCCTCCAGCTCTAAAGGCGACTGTTAAAAGTTTTATGAAAGTCGGGAAACGGATTGGTTCTAAGAAGGAAGGGATTAGGATTGATCATTTGCAGAGAATGAACACAGATAATGTATCTGCTTGGAACATGACGAGATTGATGAATATAATACGAATAGGCGCTCTTTCTACTTTGGACCAAAAGTTACAGGACACAACTCAGGAAGCTGAGGACGCTACGCAGATAAGAAGCGAGTACGAAGCTAAATGTGCAGCTAGAAAGATTTTCCACAATGTCGCCGAGCCCGGTTCCAGGTTTATATCCTGAATTTGACCACATTTCTCAAAGTTGGTTTCAGCTCAAATCCTGATAGGATTTATATATCGGGTTTTTTTTTAGGTACATATATTTGGAAGACTTCTTACGTTTTCTATGTGATGAGGACTCTGAAAGAGCCATGGCTCTCTTCGAAGGAGCTTCAGAGAGCCATAAGATCAGCAAGTCATGCCTCAAGAACTGGGTGGTAAGTCTCAAAATTCGATATGTCAAGAATCTTTACATGGAAACAGAGTTATCTAATCTCGCGATTTCTTCATAGGTTAAGGCGTTTAGAGAACGGAGGGCTCTGGCTTTGACCTTAAACGACACAAAAACAGCAGTGAACAGGCTTCACCGTATAATCAACGTGTTGATTGGCATTATAGTCATAATCATATGGCTTCTTATACTGGGAATCGCCACAACCAGATTCTTGCTAGTCTTAAGCTCTCAGCTCCTTCTAGTAGCCTTTGTATTCGGAAACTCCTGCAAAACCATCTTCGAAGCCATCATTTTCCTTTTCGTTATGCACCCATTTGATGTCGGTGACCGCTGTGAAATCGATGGTGTTCAGGTTTATTCCATCTCCTACAATAATTTTTTTTTTTTCCCTATACAATTAAAAAAAAAATTGCTTTTCTTATAATGTTATTTTGACCTTTGTTCTGATCTTTTTTTTTTATCTTATATACCAGTTGGTTGTGGAGGAGATGAACATATTGACTACTGTTTTCTTGCGATATGATAATCAAAAGATCGTATACCCAAATAGTGTTCTCGGCACAAAACCTATAGCTAACTATTACCGAAGTCCCGACATGGGAGACGCGGTCGAATTCTTTATTCATATTGCAACGCCTCCTGAAAAGATCGCTGCCATTAAACAGAGAATACTCACGTTAGTTAAAACCTAAACCCTGATGAATATACTAGATTAACTATTATGTCTCTTGGAAGTAAAGAGTCTTAATGATAATCTTATGTTTTCATGCAGTTATGTAGACAACAAGAAGGATCATTGGTATCCTGCACCTATGATTGTGTACCTTAGCATTGATGACTTGAATAGTATAAAAATCGCGGTGTGGTTAACACATAGAATGAATTTTCAAGACATGGGAGAGAGGTATATAAGAAGAAGTCAATTACTAGAGGAAGTGGGAAAAACTTGTAGAGAGCTAGATATCGAGTATCGCTTATATCCTCTTAACATTAATGTTCGAAGTCTCCCTCCTACGGCTGGTCCGACGACTTCAGACCGTATTCCTCCTTCATGGATGCAACAACGCGGTCCTTGAATTGAAACGATTATGGAGAAAGAGAGAAATGAGTTTCACTGCGTTATGCAAAGCAGAATTATGATTATTTTTTTCGTGTATATAATATGTATGAGTGGTTTTGTAAGAGTTATCTGTTGAAGTAGTAGTCTGTGATGATTTAAGCAATAAGTAAAAGTCATTGTTGTGGCTAAGTTATTGGCCTTAAACATTTTTAAGTAAAAGCTTACGACTTTAGAAGGAATGACAAATGCCTCAAATCCGCAAACTACAACGTTTTGATTTGTAAAACGCCGGTTTCAAATAAAATAGATGCTAATAAAAAAAATGTTTCGGAAAAAATCATTGGTTCCAAACATTTATGTTATTCGTTATTGTGTTTGCATTTTTTTCTATTTTTAAAAAGCAAAGCAATACACTTCAATTTCATTTTTCAAGATTGAGGACAGGAAATGAAATTGAAGTTTTTTGACGTAAAAATATTGGATAAATAGTTACCACTTATTTGTCATTTTTATAACTTAAACATTGTCTTGACGTCTTAATATTGATTATAATAATTAACGAACAAAAATATTGGATTAATTGAGATCGGATCGGAGATCAGATCTATCCAACCGTGTTAGTTATAAAATCTAACGAAAGAAACCAGGATAGAATCGGATCTAAAACCGGATCCGGTTATCTCTAATGGTAAATCGGTTGAACCCACCCGAAACCCCTAATTCGGGTCTTTATAACCCAAATCGTCCATCGGATCTGATATTCTTTCGATCCAGCTTCTTCCACCCGTAACCCTTAAAAGAACTCCTCGGATCCTCCGATTCTAGTCTCCACAGATTCTGACGGCTTTTCTTTTATAAACAAAGGTGCCCAAATTTCAAACCTTTTGCTTTTGCTCTGTTCGTCTTTCACTCTCTCGGCTAATTTCGAAAAACTCTGCGTACCTCGCAAAATTCAAAAGGTTTTGTTTGTTTTTAGTGTATGACCAACTAATTTCATCCCAAAGTTTTTAGCTTTGCTTGATTTCATTCAACATAAAGTTAATCAATTTGGGTGGTTGTGTTATTGTTGAATAATGTGGCACATCCAGGTTTTATGATTCGATCTCTGTTGCAATTGTGAATATTTTTTTGGTTTTNTGTGGTTGTGTTATTGTTGAATAATGTGGCACATCCAGGTTTTTTGATTCGATCTCTGTTGCAATTGTGAATATTTTTTTGGTTTTGATCAAAGCTATATAAGTGTATAATGCTGATGTTGTTGGTGATGATTGCTTTAACATGATCTTTGTAACTCTCAATGCCACTGTAAAGTCTAAATTTTGTTGCTTTAATCAATGTATAGGGATTTTGCTGGAGCAGCGATACGAGCTTTGAATGATGGATGAACCAAATGAGATCATCTTGCAGAAATCAAAGAGGTTGACATCTGTTGTCTGGAATTACTTTGAGAGGGTGAGAAAGGCTGATGTCTGCTACGCTGTTTGCATTCAGTGTAATAAGAAACTCAGCGGTTCGAGTAACAGCGGAACTACTCATCTTCGGAACCATCTTATGCGGTGTCTCAAAAGAACCAATCACGACATGTCTCAGTTGCTGACACCTAAAAGAAGGAAAAAAGAGAATCCAGTCACTGTTGCTACTATTAATTTTGATGAGGGTCAACCCAAAGACGAGTATCTTAGACCTAAGTTTGATCAGGAGCAACGCAGGGACGAGATTGTTCTGAGCCGAGGAAGTGGAGGAAGGTTCAGTCAAGAAAGGAGTCAGGTTGATCTTGCACGTATGATTATCTTGCACGGTTATCCGTTAGCCATGGTTGATCATGTTGGGTTCAAAGTGTTTGCTAGGAATCTTCAGCCGTTGTTTGAAGCTGTGCCAAATAGCACAATTGAGGATTCATGTATGGAGATTTACATGAGGGAGAAGCAGAGAGTGCAACACACTCTGAATAATTTATACGGTAAGATCAATCTTTCGGTGGAGATGTGGTCTTCCCGGGATAATGCCAACTATGTGTGTTTGGCCTCTCATTATATCGATGAGGAGTGGAGGCTACATAGGAATGTTCTAAACTTTATCACCTTGGATCCTTCTCATACTGAAGATATGCTCTCGGAAGTAATCATCAGATGTTTGAATGAATGGAGTCTTGAAAGCAAGCTGTTCGCTGTTACGTTTGACAGTTTTTCTGTTAATGAAGAGATTGTCCTGCGAATTAAAGATCACATGTCTCAGAGCAGCCACATCTTAATCAACGGGCAGTTATTTGAGTTGAAGTCTGCCGCTCATCTTCTGAATTCTCTTGTCCAAGATTGCTTGGAAGCTATGAGAGATGTGATCCATAAGATTCGAGGAAGTGTGAGATATGTCAAGAGTTCACAATCAACACAAGTAAGGTTCAACGAAATCGCTCAACTCGCTGGGATCAACTCCCACAAGATCTTGGTTCTTGATTCTCTTGTTAACTCGAACTCTACTTATGTGATGCTTGAAACCGTACTGGAGTACAAGGGTGCGTTTTGCCATCTGCGTGATCATGACCACGGGTTTGATTCATCTCTAACCGACGAGGAGTGGGAATGGACAAGATCCGTTACTGGTTATCTTAAACTTGTATTCGATATTGCCTCTGATTTCTCAGGAAACAAATGTCCGACAGCTAATGTATACTTTGCTGAGATGTGTGATATCCATATCCAGTTGATCGAGTGGTGCAAGAACCAGGACAATTTCTTGAGTTCTCTTGCAGCAAATATGAAGGCTAAATTCGATGAGTATTGGAACAAATGCAGCCTTGTTTTAGCAATCGCTGCAATATTGGATCCGCGATTCAAGATGAAATTGGTAGAGTATTACTACTCTAAGATCTATGGCAGTACTGCTCTGGATCGTATAAAGGAAGTGTCGAATGGTGTCAAGGAGCTTCTGGATGCATATTCGATTTGCTCAACTATTGTTGGTGAAGACTCTTCCTTCTCTGGCTCTGGCTTAGGTAGAGCTATGGACACTAGAGACAGACTGAAAGGATTTGACAAGTTTCTCCACGACACTTCTCAGAACCAAAACACAACATCGGATTTGGACAAGTACTTGTCTGAACCAATCTTTCCCCGTAGTGGTGAGTTCAACATTCTGAATTACTGGAAGGTCCATACACCGAGATACCCTATCCTCTCTTTGATGGCACGTGACATTTTGGGGACGCCGATGTCAATCCTTGCGCCTGATTCAACATTCAACTCTGGGACGCCAGTGATCCCTGATAGCCAGAGTTCCTTGAGCCCTGATATTAGACAGGCTTTGTTCTGTGCACATGATTGGTTGTCTACAGAAACAGAAGGTACAATCCCAAACTCTATTTAAGTCTTCTTCTCCTACATAAGAGCTCTAAAGCCAATCAATCATCAACTCCTACTGACTTTACCTTTAAATCTTATAACGAGCCAAGACATTGCACCATTGTCTAGACAATACGCTCTGTGAAGAGAACGACAAAATTCAAGGTAGTGAGCTTTTTATGTTCCTCTCTTCCACCGTTTTCTTCGTCTTTTTTACGTCCTTATTTGAAATGAATAATTTTTTATGTTCCTCGCAATACACATTAACTTTGTTGCTTTTGAATTTTTGGTAGGATGAACAGATCATGGAATGGCACTCGTAGTTCTAAGCTGGTGAAGACAAAGCAACATGCTGTTTAGATGGTCGTGTGGCGAAGATGGGGACAAAAAGTACAGAGGTTATTTATTTTGCATTTGAGTTTGCAATTTATTTATGCATTAGGAAGATTAACATATGAGAGACATTGTTCTTGTAACATAGAATCCTCAAGTTTAAAGCAAAGGGAAATAAGTTAAATCACTCAATTTTGTTTCTTCTTACTCTCTGTCTTCAACTCTTTTCCTTGTCTTGACATGAAAACAAGGAGCATGAATCAATAACGAAAGTAAAAAAGTCTCAAATAAAAATTGATCTGTGTAATAAAGTTAATGTAAACAAAAATCTGTTCCAACGTAGAATGTGTGAAGAGAGCTACATGTTCGTCGTAGAACGCAAAAAAAGAGTAAATCAATCATATGATAAATCAAATCAAATTATAGAAGAGACATTATAGTGAACACAGAGAGAGGAAGTGTGTGTATGTGTGTTTTACGTTCTCTTGTTTGGTTCGAAGACGTATTTGATCAACGAATCTTTGATGGAAAGCATCTCTGGAAACTCCTTGCTGAGCTTGGAACCATCCATCTCGTTGTTGCTCCGTGGTGCGACGATGACTTTAGCCTGTTCTTCCAAAGTGAAGTTGGACCATTTGAAACCCGGCTCAATGTAACTCTTGTACATCTCTAGAATCTCGTTGTGGCTCACCACTCCTGGATTGGTCAAGTTCCATATACCCCTTAGGTTCCTCTTCGCCATCTCGATTGAGATTGGTAAGAGTTCGTCTAGTATGGTCATGCTGTTTGGGATGTTCACCACTTTGTTATAACGCGAGATCTTTGTGATGAAGTTTCGCGGGTTATTTAAGTCGGATGAGATTGGCATCCGCACTCTCAAGGTGCATACGTTGTCAAATTCTCTTAGAAGCTCTTCAACCTGGCAAAAATAGAAACAAGATGATTTTTCTGGACAGAGTTTTGAGAGATTGAAGACCAGATGTGATTTGGTTATGTGATATGATCTTACCATTGCCTTTGTTTTTGAGTAGAAAGAACCGGTGAAATTCGGTTTGTCTTCTTCCTTAAAGCCAATCCCTGAACCTTCTGGATGTGCAGCGTCATACTCAAATATACAACCGGTGGCAAAGTTCATCATCAACAGATCATTCTCTCTGCAAACATCTGCGAGAGTCAAAGTTCCAGCAACGTTAACACGGATGGTCTCGGTTTTATGAGATTCACACCAGTCAACATTGGGTCTGCCGGTCAAACCGGCTGCATTGAAAACATGACTTGGCTTGATGCTGCGAATATCCGCCACCAGAGAAGCTCTGTCTTCTAGTCTTCCTTTTCCATACTCGTATGGAATCCCTTGCTTCTCACATAGTTTTCCCAAAAGACCACCGAGCCACCCAGTCCTCCCATAGATGAGGAACTTTAAGGATTTTTTGTCTGCGGAACCACCAGCCCTGGTTGGAGTAACCACCGTGAATGTCTGATTACCATCCGCATCCTTGCGCTCGTCAGAGCCATCAGAGTGTCGGTCACCAGGCATCATCAGCATCCGTGGATGAGGAAGCAGAGCTCCAGAAACATCTCCCCACCACTCAGGGTTCTCAGTATACCATTCCTTTGTCTTCCTCAGTCCTTCTTCCCAAGTGGTTCGCTCACACCATCCCAGTTTCTTCAGCTTCTGGTCATCGAGGAAGTACCTCTGGTCATTGAATGGCCGGTTCTCCACAAATTGAATGGTGGAGTCAGGGTCTATTCCAAAGAGTTTGCTGATGTCATTGGCCACGTCGATCACTCTCCTTTCTCTCGTTGTCCCGATATTATAGACATGGTTAACTTCCCCTTTGTGAAGAACAACCTCAAATGCCTCAGCAACATCTTCGCAGTAGAGGTAACTCCTTACGTTAGATCCATCTCCGTGAATTGGGAGAGGCTTCCCATTCATGGCCAAGAGGATAAACTTAGGAATCAACTTTTCAGGAAACTGGTTAGGACCATAAACATTGTTCCCGCGAGTTGTTATAACCGGCAAACCATATGATCTACCATATGCCATCACAAGCATCTCAGCTCCAGCCTTAGTGGCAGAGTACGGATTAGTCGGGAGCAACTGAGAAGCCTCGTGATTTCCCACTGAAGCGTCCTCATCAGTCTCTCCATAGACCTCATCAGTACTCACATGGATGAACCTCCTGATCTGCCCAGTGACTTTGCAAGCTTCCAGAAGTACATGGGTACCATAAATATTGTTCTTGGTAAACTCAAAGCTGTTACCAAAAGAGTTATCAACATGGGTTTGAGCAGCAAAGTGCATAATGGTGTCGATGTTTTCAGTTATGAGAAGGTAGTTGACGAGGTCAGCACTGGCGATGTCTCCTTTTACAAACTTGAAGTTGGGAGAGGTTTTAGAAGGATTGAGGTTTTTCAAGTTTGAACAGTAATCAAGCTTGTCAAGCACAACAATTTTGTAGTCAGGATAGCTACGAACTAGTCTGTTGGCAACATGGGAGGCTATGAATCCAGCAGCCCCAGTGATGAGGATATTCTTGGGCTTATATGTAGCCATCTGATGTGAAAATATAATAATATCTGCAACATCGAAAACCATGAAATTGCATTCAGAAAAGCTTCATCAATGACGAAACAGACCACAAATCCAATTTTCCTAGCAAATTCCAAATGTAATTTAATCAGACAGATAGATTACATTACGCAGAAAGATTCAGATCTATCCGTTTTGATAATCTCAGTACTCACCACCGTGTTTCAGTTCAATAAAACTCACATAGATAGAACTGAGGAAGTAGCGGGAAGCAACACACATGCCATTAGCACGAAAAGCTACAGCTATTAGCGAAATTCTAAATTGATCATCAGACAAAAGGCAGATCTAGATCCACAAGTATGACAAAATGTAGCAATCAAATACGCGAAATTTCCCAGATTGAGAAGCAGATCCAAATGACAAANACAAGTATGACAAAATGTAGCAATCAAATACGCCAAATTTCCCACGCGAAATTTCCCAGATTGAGAAGCAGATCCAAATGACAAACAATGAGAAGGCAACACACATCGTACGTAAATCGAGAAGGAAAAAAAAAACCTCAGAACATCGCATCAAACGTAACACGAACACGTACATACAAAATTTTAGCTCAGAGATCATACAAAATTGGGAAAGATAAATACCGGCTCGATTCAGATCAAGATCAAGATCAAGCTAAACTTGAAGAATATCCAGAGATGTATAGAGAGGGAAAATTGGTGGAGAGGAGAGAGATGAATGTGAAATCAATAAATATAAGAAGAGTGAAGAAGAAAGGAAGAAGAGAGAAAGGGAAGAGAAGCCAAACGCTTTTGATTTTTGAGACAGTTACGGAGAACCAGGAGACTACTAAATGACCAAATTGCCATTATTACGCTAAAACAATTACGCTTTAGAATTTAATAATTTGTTTTAGTTTCGTTAATTGTTTACTCCATCATTTACTATAAATTATTAAACAAAAATATAGGGAACGTAAAAGTTTCAATATGCATGAGTTTCGGTTTCACAATTTCTCGTTTATTATTCATTGGTATCTTAAAAAAAATTATATAGAAAAAATTAATAAAATTTGTGTAGTTTGATGTTTTAACTTTAAACGAACAAGCATGTAATTTGAATACATAAAATTCGTTTTTTTTTCTTGATATCATTAGTGCATGTTGATGAAAACATTATAAATGATATTAGTGGATGTTGAACACAAAACAGTTTCTTGTTCGTCCATATTTTTTTGCTATAAAATATGACTTGCTTGCTTAGCTTACAAAACTGCAGAACATGATATAAAGCCCACGAGCCAGGCTCATAGAGTTTTTTAATCAACCAACACATTCAGGACTCATTACATTCAAAACAAACAACGCATTTAGTTTTTTTTTGGTGGGACAAACAACGCATTTAGTTAGTTCAAAACCACCAGCAATCAAAACTTCAGTAGTGGTCTATGCATATGTACATCATTTATTTGTATCGAAACAAATTGGTTTGATTTGGACACCAAGTTATTATTGTAGTTTTTTGGTATATTCTTAGTGACTAAGAATTAGATACATGTGCACATCAGGTATATGCTTATATTCCAATTCATTTAAACAAGATTTGGCTGCTTTATACTCACATCTCAACTTTTTTTTATATATTTTAATGTTTTGTTAAACCCATACACGTTGGCATTATGGTGTAAAGTGTAAACTATTGCTGGGAAACCACTTTCTCTAGTACAAATTTAGTTAAAAGAAATTTTTTCCCTCAAATAAAATTACATAGTACATGAAATGTCTGCTTCACTTTTAACACCTTTAATTAAAAGGCTTTAACTCTGTCTTTATTTTGTTTCTTTTGGAGAAATAGCTTACTTAAGTTATTTGAAAGATTCCGCCATGCATAGAAAACTCACCTCGCTAAGCAATTGCCGATCTATATAAATCCTTCCATCTCCAGTTCTCCACCTATCTCGACGCCAACCATAAAATTACGCTTTAAAAATCAGCTTAATTCGTCTCCAAAATGTCTCACGAAATCGTCCCCGTGGATGCCACCGATGTTTTTCTTGATATGGATACCATCCTCCCAGAAGATTCGCCTACCAGCCAGTTCACGAGATCCATTACTTTTCAGGAACAAGATGTGTGGGAGCCCTATGACAGCGAGAAGCTTCCGGAGACATTAGCCCCAGGGGTTCAAAGGTTTCTTCGTGTAGCAAACTTAATTGAGTCTGAAGAACCTCGTATTGCTTATCTATGTGAGTTTACTCTCTCTCTCTCTCATGACGTCTTCCTCTTCCCTATTTTTTAGGTCAACTGTTACTACTTTTTAATTTTCGCCGTTTTTCTTCCATATACGCGCTTTCTTGTTGAATATTCATAATTTCTTATGTTAATCTTTTCTTCTTTTTTTGTCGCAGGCCGTTTGTACACTTTCGAGGAAGCTCACTGCATTGACCGTAGTTCCACCGGAAGAGGTGTACGGCAGTTCAAAAGTTCTCTTCTCCGAGGGCTTGAGAAGGCAAGTCATAAAGAGTAGAACGGGACACTGATTCTAGCCTGTTTCTTTAAGGTCTATGATTTTTGCTAAGATATGACCAATCATATGAATGCTGTGTGGACCTAGTTTCCGGTTTATACATGAAATTTCCAAACTTCTATATCAGNTGGACCTAGTTTCCGGTTTATACATGAAATTTCCAAACTTCTATATCAGTTTTTTTTTTCCCTCTTCTTTGTTTCCTTGTAGGATGACGAGTTGACTGCAAGAAGAAGAAAGGAGATGAGTGATGTTGGGGAACTCAAACGTGTTTATCTTGCTTACAAGGAATACATCATCAGACATGGTGTAGCATCCAATTCGGATATTAGGTATTGCTCTTCATTTTTTTCTTTTCAATTAATCTACTGACTATTCCTAGTTCTAGTTTAATTTCAGCAAGCCAACATTAACCTGTGGAAATTTATCTTTAATAGTCAGCAAGAGAAGTTGATCAACGCACGCAGAATTTTTTATGTTTTGTATGAAATTCTAAAGAAAGTCGACATAAGTGGCGCTTATGGCTCAGCCCCAGGAAGTAAACAATTAAACTGGGACGAGGAGAGTGGTGACCTCCTTGACATGGTCACCTTAACGGAGGAAACCCAGAAGCGAAATTTGGACGGGACTTTTGTCGACGGAAAAGCTGAGTTGATAGTTGAGAAGTGCAAAGCCCTGGAGGAGGAGAGACTAACTCAACTGTCTCAAGGCGATGACTCTGTTCAGTCAGATCATCTCACCCAAGCTAAAATAGATGCCATCTACAAAGAGGTAACAACACATTTGAAATACCATTTATTTATTTTCTAACAATATGTTATAAGTATATTATCTAACTATTTTAAATATTTTTGGTGGGATTTTAGGAAGTTCAGATAAAGAAAGACAGACGGTGTGGATACGGGTCAATGGAAGATGATGGCGGTCGACCGAGTTCCGAGGTTCCATCTTCGCTTTACGAAGATATGTACAAAACACAAGAAAAACTAAATAAGATGGAGAAGAAGATTGAAGAGATGGATCTGAAACTCAAGGATGTCGACTTCTGGACTAGCATGATGCAAAACATGTTTCCAGACCAGGTGCCTCCATCCACGAGAGCTAACCAAACCTAAAACAGCAACAATGACAAACTAAGCCTTTAAAAT
>OVAQ01000442.1:0-32584 GCA_900406345.1 Erysimum cheiri
GAAGAAGACTTGAAATTGACCTAGGAACGGAAGCGAAATGACTCGTGTTTTTCCTTTCCCAAATTTTCCAACCACTAATCTTCTGCCACGTCACCCCGCAACACCCACAAGAACAGATCCAGGACGAGAGCCCTGTTCCTGATCTTAAGCCCATTAGCCCATTTTTTTTAATTAAAATATTGCTAAGCACACCCTTGGTGTTCTCCCAATGCAGATGGCCTTAGTGGGTGCTAGTAAATATCACTTATGTGAGATCCGACGAACAAAAATAAATCAGTATATATATGACTCTAGAATCATAGAAACTGAATAATATTTATTATCTTAGTTTTATGCTCTGTAAATTATAAAGTGATCTTTTTTTTTTGGTGAGCTACTTTACCAAAAAACCAAAAAAATAATTCTCTTTCAAAAATAAGTTCCATTTGTCATTCAAATTGAAGAACATGATGGAGAGTTTGGTTCCCAGAACATTCAAAACATTCAAGTGATCTTAGCCATAAATAAAAGTCGACATTTGACCACATTTTTTTCAATAATTAAGTTAGAGATTTTTTTGAAATTAGTCCGATCCGTTTTGTTTCGGTCTGGTCTGTAACATACAATGTAATTTAGATTAAAAATTTTGATCGTGAGTTGGCTCCTAAGACTGCAAAGCTAGCCTGTGGTTAACCAACATTTTTTTATAGAAAATGTCTTTCTCACATTACACCAATATAACTGCTCCATACCGTACGACATTCCTACTTTAAAACCAACAAACAAATATGTCAAAAAAACACATTTTTCAACATTCCTACTTCAAACCAACAAACACGTATGTCAAAAAACACATTTTTCATTAATGTGAGTATAACTTTACGACCTTATAACCAACACCAAATACTCATTAGAGTGTTTCAAAATCTTTTGAGGGACTATCAACAAATCCTACCGAAAATCTACATATATTATTAATAAAAAGAATAATAGATGAGTTATATATCCATTACTTTGCATACAAAAATAAAATATATGGTTAATTTGTTAGATAACCTAATTCTACAAAACGTAATGTGACGACAAAATCGTATAAAGAATACTATATTTTTTGCCTAGCTAAGTAACAAAATATCATTTAAAATAATGTATTATTAAAAAACATATTTGTTTGTTTAAAATATGCAGAAAACATGTTATTTTACACGCTCGAAGTCAACTTCTAATTATTTATGATTTTTTATTACATAATTTTTACAAATAAGTGTCAAATTTAGACTATAAAACAATATATTTTCAAATGATCAATCATGACGAGAAACAAAATAATCAAACAAAATACGACGTCGTGTTTGGCGTGTTCGTTTATTCCTATGCAGCAAAGAGTATGGATGGTAGACACAAGATCTAGGTTTCAAGTCCACGTAGTTCAACGAACGTACACCGTAACTTGCGAATCCAATTAGTCAACACCCATCCACGTGTCTATTTCTCATCCATCAGATCCCACAATCTCAATAGCGCACCATAACAAGATAAACCCACACGTACAGGAAAAATTTCTCGTTATAAATCCGTTTCCCGCCCAATGTCACATAACGCCTAGCTGTCATTTTCGTTAATCCCGAAAGTACCCATGAGACAACATAGTGGTTCCAGGATGAGGACATGGTTATAAATGTACATCTAAAAAAAAAAAGTATTCACGTAGTAACAAAACGTAACCCCACCGGCGATTTTATATTAAATATTTTATACTATATGGCTTTAAACTTTAAAGGCGTTCACGGGGAAGGCATGTTTGGGCTATTTATTAATATCTTGTTTTGGTGGAAACAATCAAAATATATATTTTACGTGAAAAGATTAATTATTTTTATTACCAATAGCTCGGCTCAATGTATTTTAATAACCTACATTCTAGATCGCAGTAAAACACTTTAGTTCCAATTTTACTGATAAATGTGAATATTGTAGTCGTGGATGATAACATAAAATTTTATATAGCAGATTTTGATGAGCTAATTATCACATGGTAACAGTTTTGGTATACAGAAAAAATACTAATAAAGACAAATGCAATCATTTTTTATATAGATCTTCCACTTACTGACTTACATATGCAATGCAAGTACTTAAGTATGTGTTAGAGGTGTTGTACTGTGTACAAGTAATTATAATAGAGAGAGAATTGATGAGACAATAATGTTTATGACAAAAAAAAAAAAAGACAATTTTAAGCAATAATCTAGTATTTGATTTTATCAAGCGTAAGAATAATGTAGATCCTTATTATTCTGAATAATTGACCAATTAATTTCAATTTAAGTTGTCTCGTGATTAGCAGATTATTCAGTGGGATCTTCCTTTTATGGATATATATAATTCTCTCGGTCTTAGCCTTATAATGTGCTCCTTTTCAGTAAATTTCTAACAATCCTCTCTGTTACTGTTAGTCAGTCAGTCAGTCTTTTAATTCTTTTTCTTAATTTTCTTACGAATTCTCTCCCGTGCATGACTAGTTTGGGTAATACGTTTATTGTTATCAAATCCAGAAATTATAACACTATATAGTCTATACATATAGCCTATGAGAAATATTAGGCGTGCATGACTACTGAAAATTGTATATTTTCAACGTTATTAAAAGAAGGCTTTCATATTTGCAAAAATGACTTGGTGACATTACCGATTTTACTTAATGACTAAAAATTGTGTATTTTATTGCACATGTTTTTTTAAATATATTACGGATTTAACAGTTTTAAAAAAAAAACAAAAATATCATTATTTTATCCGATAATATGTAATTTTACATAATATCATGTTTTTAACCCATGCTATTAGTAGTAAACGTGACATTTAAAAAAATGTCACCGTGTGTTTTGTGTAAATTATCCCCAAAAATTTACCTTATCCAGACAAAAACAACTCTAAAAAGGACTTGAGTTTTTATTAGAACAAATTGGACTGTACATAACCACATAGGAAATTTCCGATTGCATGCAAACAAAAGAGAAGCATGTGAATAGAAGAAACTGTATGTAACTAATTCCTGCAATTAATTACTATATTCTATTTTTTTTCTTCCGATAAATAATAATAAAAAAAGAAAAAAAGGAAAAAGAGAAGAAAAAAAAACTGGTGTCCGTTACTTTATTAAAAGTTTGGACGGAATCGAGAGTATATTACTTAAGGTTAGATTGAAGACAAAGCAAAGCATCAAAGATTCATTATTCACTTATACAGACAGATACATACATACAGGCAAGACACTTGTTGTTGTGTATATAATACAGAGAAAGAGAGACAGGTGTTAGGGCAAAGTTGAGAGTGGTGGGTCTGTTTCTGACATAGTCCCCATTTCCCGCCTTTGCTCTTGTTTGAATATCTCTCCTCCCTTCTCTTCTTCCCACTAAAGAAATAGATAAAGAGAGAGAGAAAGTTAAAGACTGAGACTTTCTTTCATCGGTCCTCACAGATAAAGAAGAGAGAGAGAGTGTGTTTGTGTGTGTGGATGTGATTTTTTGTTTGTGTGTTGGAAAATGGATACGCCTCAGAAGAGTGTTACTCAGATCGGAACTCCAATTTCCAAATCCAGATTTGAGGTTTTTCTCTTAAACTCTATTACTGTTTTGGTCAAAGTCTGAGTGTTTGTCTTTGTTTATATTATTTTTCTAATTAATGTTTTGCTGCTTTTTTTTCCAATTATCAAACTTTGGTGCCCATCTCTTAATTTCAGATTTCAATAGGTTTAATGGACCAGTTTTTTTTTGCCCTTTCAATTTCTTGTTTTACAAAAATCAGAGACAGTTAATTAATTAGTTCAAAGACACAAACACAATGGTGATTACTGGTTTTAGATTTGTTTGACTTTGAACGATTCCAGTTGTTCACATTTCTCAGTGAAGTGTTTAATTATGATTAATCATTCCCAAATTCACTACAAAATCTGTACTTTTTGTTTGTGTCCTGTTTCTTCAGATTCTTAATTTGGAATCTGTAAATCCTTTGCTCTTACTTTAATTTCAGTACAAAAAAGTTTTATAACTATATGCAATTTTTAGTTGTTTTAGATTTGTTTTACTTTTGACGGTTTCAGTTGTGAAGTGTTGTTAATTATGATCAGACATCTCCAATTCATTACAAAATCTGTACTTTTTGTCTGTCCTGTCTCTTTGAGATTCTTAATTGGAATCTTTAACCTTAATTTCAGTACAAAAGATTCATAATTTTCCTCTTTTTTTTTTATGTTGTCTGAAAATGCAGGATTCACCAGTGTTCAACTACATAAACAGTTTGTCTCCAATAAAACCTGTCAGATCCATTCCAAATCCTCACCCATTTAGCTCTCTTAATTTCACTTCCCCTCCCTCTGTTTTCACTTCACCACACCTAATTTCTTCTCACAAAGAATCCAGATTCTTCAAAACTCACAACTCTTCTTCTTCTTCTTCTTCTGATCCTACCAATCATGTGGAACCACGAGAAGATGAGTCTGCTTCTCATGAAGAAGTTGCAGCAGAAGCAGAAGATACAAAAGAGCTCAACGTAGATGATTCCAAGCCAGAAGAAGCTTCAATTGAATCGAATCCTGATGATACTATTGCTTCACCGTGTGGCAGAGATGCTACTGATCTTTCTCTTGTTCCATACGCTCCTACTGAAAATGCAGGAATGGAACTGCAGAAGATGTATGATAATGTTCAGGGGAAAACCGAAACTCCGGATTGGGAAAGTTTGATTTCAGATGCTTCTGAGCTGTTAATCTTTGACTCACCTGATGCTTCAGAGGCTTTTAGATGCTTTATGATGCAGAGAGCATCAACCTCCGAAGCGCGTTTTAACACCGGTACAGAGATGACAACAATGCAGCCCGAATCGAACAATAAACCGGAGTCCTCGGAAGCGATTCCTTATGAGGTTAACTCAGGAACAATAACTTAATTAGTTATCTTCAGTGTCTTATAAATGATCACTCTCTCTAAAAGAGTTGTATTCTTGGTGTTTGTTTTGTGTGATAGGCACTCTTGCACCGCGGTATAAGAAGACGCTGCCTGGACTTTGAGATGCCGGGGAATAAGCAAACATTGAGTGAGAATAACACCACGGCTTGTGAATCCTCGTCGAGATGTGTTGTACCAAGTATTGGTCTTCATCTAAATGCCATTTTAATGTCCTCAAAGGACTGTAAAACCAATGTCACTCATGATTACTCGTGTTCTGGGAAGATACAAGTTGGTTTACAAAGTTCCATCTCTACACTGCAAGAAACTTTAGACCAAACCGAAAATGAAACCCGGGAAGATGCAGATCAAGATGTTCCCGTTGAACCAGCCTTGCAAGAGTTGAATTTGAGCAGCCCTAAGAAGAAGAGGCAAGTTTGTTGCCCTGAGAATAACTACTCTCTGTATATTCCTATTTTTTGTCTTACTAACTGTTGGCATGATAAACACACAGGGTTAAGTTGGATGCTGGAGAAGGCGAGTCGTGTAAGCGATGCAACTGCAAAAAGTCCAAGTGTTTGAAACTGTAAGCTCCACGTTCCAGTGCTTTGATCGTTGGCTCTTCAATAAGTTTAGTATTTTGAGTCTCTTGATGTTTGTGTGCAGTTACTGTGAATGCTTTGCTGCTGGAGTCTACTGCATAGAGCCATGTTCATGTATAGACTGCTTCAACAAGCCTATTCATGAAGATACTGTCTTGGCTACTCGCAAACAGATTGAATCTCGGAATCCACTTGCATTTGCTCCTAAAGTCATTAGGAACTCTGATTCTGTTCTTGAAACCGGGGTAGAATCTTTTTTCCCATCCTCTTATTCCTCTCCATCATCCATTTATCTTTGTTTGAAGGAATAATAAAAGTGTAATGACACACAGGATGATCCAAGCAAAACTCCAGCTTCTGCGCGCCACAAACGTGGCTGCAACTGCAAGAAATCAAACTGTCTGAAGAAATACTGTGAATGCTATCAGGTTATTATCTTCCCTCATCAATGTACTTCCAGTGGATCTATGTGGTTACCTTTCTTTGGTCTGATTTCTATAGTTTGGTCTGATGTTTCTTTACAGGGTGGTGTGGGATGTTCCATAAACTGTAGATGTGAAGGATGTAAGAACGCATTCGGTCGCAAAGATGGTTAGCTTCTCTGCTTCTGAGTTTTCATTACTAATAACCTCAAGTTCTCTTTGTGATTCTACTTCATATATTTCTCAGGGTCTTCTAGTGTTGACATGGAAGCTGAACAAGAGGAGGAAAATGAAACATCTGAGAAATGCAGAACAGCCAAAACCCAACAGAACACTGAGGTTTTAATGAGAAAGGAGGCGAGTTCTGCTCTACCTACGACACCAACTCCGATTTACAGGTAGAATATCAAATTCTAGAGGAGTTTTGATGTGAGTCTATATCACCTGAATGTATTTCTTGTGTTTTCAGACAAGAACTGGTTCAACTACCTTTCTCATCATCTAAGAACAGGATGCCTCCTCCACAGTCTCTTCTTGGAGGTGGATCTTCCTCAGGGACATTTAACAGTCAATATTTAAGAAGACCAGATAATAGTTTGACTCAGTCCCGGATTGAGAAGTCATTCGAGACAGTTGCAGAGGATGGAGCTGAAGAAATGCCTGAGATTCTCATCCATTCCCCTATAGCTAACATCAAGAGTGTCTCTCCCAACGGCAAGAGGGTCTCTCCTCCTCATCTGGACTCATCTAGCTCAGGGTCAATCTTAGGGAGAAGAAGTGGCGGGCGGAAACTGATATTGCAGTCGATCCCATCGTTCCCTTCTCTCACTCCCCAACATTGAAACTTGAAAGCATTTGGTTTGGTGTAGCTATGAAATTTTTTTGAACCTTTTTCAAGGTGAGAGATGATAAAAGTCAACTTCTAGTTGGTAGTAAGTTAGCAGTTAGCACACTTTGTGTCTGTAGTCTAGTAGTTGTGTAATAAAGATGTCAATCCATCATGTTCTTCACAACAAAACCAAACATTTTTTGTAATATATAGGTTTCTTCTCTTGAAGTTATTGTCCACTAGACTACAAGAGGCATTAAAACCTACTGTGTCTTCTGTCTCCTCGCTCTGGAAATCTTAGTTGCTGAATCTGCCATGTTTCTCATTCAACCCCAGCACTAGCTTTATTTTAAAATACATCTTATACTATTAGCTACAATATTTCAGAAATCATACCATATAATACCTCTAGAGTCAGTTCAACGAATATCTTTATGATAATCTATGAAAGACTAGATGTTATCACCTTATGAACCACCCTACTCTTCTCTAGGCGAAGATCTTATACACCCGCAGAACCGGTTTTTCTTCTTTCTTGCAGTCCTTTTCCCACCCTTGTGAATAATGTCTCTCAAGAGCATCACTGTTTTAGTCTCAGAGAACATTTTGCTTCCTTTGCTTTTGGCTCCATCTTCAAGCTTCAGCACTGTTTGCTCAATGTTCTGCATTTTGCTCTGCAGCTGCTCTATCTTCTCAGACCCGTTTCTTGACTTCTCCATAACCACCTTTGTGTATATATCTCTGGCATCTCCAGTCTCCTCAATTTCCTTTGAAAGAATCTCGTTTGTGTTTGCCAGCTGCAAGACAGCTTCTTCCGTTTCTTTCAACTGCCTCTTCACTATAACCACATCAGCGTTACTGAATCTTCCTTGTTTCTCATTTATCTCCAGCTTGCTTTTCAGATCTGTTAGGCTAATCCGGAGACTTAACAGTCTCCTTGAATCAGATAAAAGCCTCTCCAGAATCTTTGCCTTGTCTTCGATGTTTCTAGATAACTCTCTCTTGTCAACAACTTCAACCACTTTATCAGAATCTATAGATGGATTCCGGCTATGGCGATGAGGATGGGAGTTCAGTGGCCTTTTCGATTCGTTACTGTTGATGAGAAACTTTGGACTGGCCTCTGCAGCGGATTCTTTCCAACACTCAAACAGATGCTCATTGGAACGATGACTACTTCCCTGGCTTCTGCCATATATCAGAGAGTCTGTGACTTGATCACGAGGAATGTCTTTCACCAATAATTCATTTCGCACCTCGGTCATCTCAGGTCTCGATCTTGGCTGTCTAGATTCACCGGAGACTTTGTCTTTAAGTTGTATGTTTCCAATCTTCCTGAGGTCTTTGCTTTTGTGGGAGGCGCTTCGTGTTCTTTGCCTTGCAAGCCTGTCTTTATCTACAACAACTGCTTGTCCGATGGTCTTAACACTTGGTTTCATGTCCTGCAGAATCACAATTCCATTGTCTGGTGTGGTGATACTGTCACTTTCTTCAGGCTCTTCACAGACAGCTTCTTTCAGATGGGCTCCCTGAAGAAAATGGAAGGGTTTAGTTCATGAAGACCAGGGCAGAAATAAAGATGAGTTTAACATTTGAAATGGAAGGAAGTGTGAGAAAGTTTACCTCTCTTTGTTGATAGGCTGATGAGATCACAGGATCATAAGCTGACAATTGATTCTTCAGCTCAGTCACTTGAGACTCCAAAAAGCCAACTGTTTCATGCATCTGTTTTATCTTCATAGTTTTTGTAACAGCTTCGTCTTTGAGATTTTCACAAACGCCAGTGAGTTCGTTAACTTTGTTCTCAAGAATAAGTTCACGGACAGCTGACACCTGAAACTTAAAGTAGAAAGATTTTGCTTCAGCATCCCAAACTCCAATCTCATTGCTTTTCTCTTGCAGCTCCAAACTCAGGTACTCCTCTCGAACTTGTTGTCGTTGGATTTCTTCGTGTAACAACTCTACTTCTGACTCCAAATTCTTATTCAAAGTGCTAAGTTTTCTAATCTCTTCCTCCTGTCTTCCAGCAATGTTTGACAGTTCGGAAATCTGCCTCTCTAAATTTCTCCTCATTCGTCTTGATTCGTCACAGTCTTTCCTCAGCTCCTCAACTTCTTTGTGCAGTTCTTCATTTGCATCGTGTGTAGTCTTGAGCATATGCTCTGCTTCTAGGATCTCCATTTCTCGATGCTCCAAGACTTCGTCTACATTAAAAACCTGATGTTCCAAGAGTCCATTTATAAATCTGTCTTCTTCAAGGCCTTCCTGTAACTTCTCCAGCTCCTTGTTAAGACCTTGACTTTCTCCCTCTTTACCTTTTAACTTCTCCTCCAGTGTCTCAACCTTGTGCTTCAGGACCCTACTAATTTCTTGTAAACTGCTCACAGTTTCAACAAAATCTTCAACCTCCTCTGCCATTTCAGACCCAAAAGACTTGTAAACCACACACATGTTACTCAAAGCAACAGCTTCCTGAAGAATTGCATCATTTTCTTCCTCAACTACACACATTCCATCTTTGAGTTCTGAGAATTTCAGAAGCAAATTTTGGTTATCCTTGAGTGTATACGAATAATCTTGTTGCAAAACCATGTACGACTCATGCAAACTCTCAAACTTTAAATGCTCAGTTTGCAGTTCATCTCTCAGCTCTTGCTCTTGCTGCTCTCTTTTGATCAGCTTTGATTTTAATAACTGGTTCGTCTCCAACAGCTCTTGCTTGTCCTTTTCCAGCATTCCACACTGCTCTATTGTAGTCTTTAGATCTTTTTCGACGGTATTCTTCTCCGACTCGAGCACCAAACCATCGGACTGGAATTGTCCAAGTAGAGATAAGAGCACCGAGTTCTCAACTACAATTCTCTGCATCTCATATTCAGCGCTGGAAAGTGAACATTTTAGACCATCAATCTCTCCCAAAACAAGTGAAACTGAAGGTTGGTCTTTCGCAATCTTCTGTTCTGAATTCTTACAATCTGCTTCAACTTTAAGTGCCTTTATCACTTGATAGATTGCACCCCTCAAGCTATCAATCTCGTCCAAAAATATTTCTGCTTCCATCTGCTGCTCGAGATTCTCACTTTCCAGTTCAGAAATGAGTTTCTCTGAGAATTCCGATGCTTCTACATGCTTCTGACACTCAATCAGGAGAGAAAAGTTCTTCTGCTCCAGATCTTCTATAAGCTTTTGCAAGATGAAGATATCGACTTGTTTGTTTACAACTCTGTCAAGCTCTTCCTCATAATCTCTTTTCCTGGAGCGACACTCTTCTCGAAGAAAGCTCACATTCTTCTGAAGATCTGCTAATCTGCTTTCAGTCGATTGTTTGTAATTAGCACTCTCCTGCTTCTCAGTGGCAAGTGAGACCTGTAACTCTTCTACTTGATGGTTTTTGAGCTTATTATCGCTCTGTAAATCGGCGTATTTTACTTCCAGTTTTGTATACTTCTTCTCCAAGACTCCTAGCTTCTCCTCAACCTTATACAATTGAGAGACAAGAGATTCTCTTTCTTTCATAAGTTCAGACTTATCGTTTTTGAGCATTAGGAAGAAATCTTCAAAGCACTTCGACTTATCTCTTAGACTTATAAGCTCAATGTTTGCAACAGAAAGGGAGCTCTCCAATAAAGAGTTCCTTTCCAAGAGCTTCTGCATATTCGCAGTCATGATTTGCAACTGAGAAAACAAGTTAGCTCTCTCGGCAGCAAGCTCAGATTTCTCTCCTCGTAAAGACTCACATCTTTCTTGCAGATCCTTTGCTTTCTCCCTGGAACCGTCTAGTTTGGTGTTTGATTCCAAAAGCAACTTCTCCAAATCAGCATTCCTCTTTAGAATGCTGTCCATTTCACTCAATTTCCCTGTAATAGCATCTTTGTCATCTCTCTGATTGGTGCATAACTTGATCAGCTTCGAGTTCTCGCTTTGTAGTTTCTTCACGGAGTAGGAGAAAGATTCAGGATCCAAACCTGTGAGTCTCACTTGGTCAATTAAGCTTTGGTATCTCCTATTTAATTTTTCAATATGACCCTTCACACAGTGGATCTCTATTTGAAGGGCACTACTCTGGTTCATCTGTTTTGCAACTTCTTCCTCGAGCTTTTCTTTCATTTCCTTCAAAAAAGATATCTCATTTTGCTGAATCTGCAAGGAGATCGTAGAAGAGTCATTTACTCGGTTTCTTTCTTCAACTGAGTTGATGTCACCTTCCAACTTATGATTGCGCGTCTCCAGTTCTCTCAGCATTTGAATTTTGCTTTGAAGTTCCAAGGTGAGAACCTTCTGTTCCTCTTGGGACTGAGAATGCAAACTCTCCAAATGTCGAAGGCTAGCTCCAAGTTCTTGAAACCGCAATTGTTCTTCTTGCATTAGAGCTTGAAGCTTTTCAAGCTCGTTTTCCTTTTGGACAAGTTCTTGATCTTTAACTGACATTTTGTGCACTAGATTTTCCGCTTCTACCTTCAGATTTTGATTGAAGCTCTCCAAAAGAGCGCACTGTTCCTCCACAGTCTTTATCTTTGCAGCGCCAGCAAGAACTTCATTGCTCAGTCTTTTGGCATTGTCTTGAGCATGAGAAACTTCTCTCTCCAAATTTGATATTGTCTCTAAACACTGCTGATATCGAACACTCAAATCTTCATTCACTTCATTCAACTTCATAAGTTCTTGTTTCAAAGCATTTATTTCATTTTCTGCTTGTTGAGCTTGGTCCCTGAAGATTTTAACACTCTCCTCAGCATCTCTAATTTTCTTCTCTAAAGCAGATATCAACTCAAGGCATTTATTGTATCGGACTAAGCCAGCCTCCTTCTCAGATTGCAATCTAGAAAGCTCTTGCTTGAGACTCGTGGCTTCTCTTTCTGCTTCAGATGCTCGGTCAGTGAGCCCCTTAGCATATTCTTGTTCATGAGAAACCGATGCTTCCAAATCCGTTACTCTATCCATGGATTGATTATACTTAAGAAGCCCAATATCTCTCTCGGCCTCTAGTTTTGCAAGAGATTCTTTGAGTATTTTAATCTCAATCTCAGCTTTGCAAGCACATTCATCAAATCCTCTGACATCCTTTTGAGCATCATTGAGTTCCTTTTCAAATCTAGATAGTTTTTTCAAGGTTAGCTGATATTGGAGATTCAAAGCCTCCTTTTCAGTCTGCAGCTCAAGCAATGCCCTCTTCAAGCTTTCAACTTCAGTATCTGCTTCATGAGCATCAGAAGTTCCACATAATTCATTCAGCTGACTTATACTTGTAGCACTATCCTTTCGCAAGTCTTCTGTATGAGGCTCAGAAGAAGATGATGCAGAATCCTCAATCATGTCGAAAGGAACCTGGTTAGGAAACGCCTCAACCATGGCTTTATGCGCACGCCGAAGCTCCACTGTTGTATGATCATACCTCTCAGCTAAAGCACGATAAGCTCTGTATAGCTCTTCCACAAGTTTCATGAGCTCTGGACGTTTCTTGAAATACATGTCTGCTCTTCTTGCAAACGAATCTGCATCTGCTTCAATGAGCTTTATCATTGTCTTCACTTTGGAATCCATATCTGGTTCAGCACAAACAAATATTTCCTGTTAATTTAACTTCCAAAAGAAACAAAATCTATTTGACAACACAAACCATTTCTAACAATCATGAAAGACACAAAGGAGAAGTCAAGAAGATTATAAGAGACCTGCAAGATTATCTTGAATCCATTTTGAGTTTTTAGGAATATGACTATCCCACCACCACGAGTACAACCGCCTGGATTCTGAGTGCGATAAATTGGCCATATCAACGGCTGCAAGAAGCTCAAAGAAGGAGTTGTGTCCTTATCCGAGTGAGCAAGTGCAAGATAAATGGTTCTGCGCCAAAGCCAACTGCTTGATCTCTTTGATTCTACAAAACTGAAACAAAGTGAACTTATAAGCAAGTCAAACATTCGAAGTGGATTTAAATTGCTTTCTTAATGCAAACAAACCTTAGCAATGTGGACTCTCTTACCAAATGATGGATATCACTACTGCTTTGGTTCTTATCTGTAAGAATGATAAATACTGGAATCTTCCTGGAAGAACAACAACAATCTTCAGAGAGACAATTTCAAAATCATCTTCAAACAAGACATAGACAATAAAAACAAACATGGGTACTTAAGCTTCAATCTTTTGGGAATGCATAAACAAGAAATCAGTAAATACCACAATCAAGAATTGGGAGAAAAAGGCAAAAGAAAAAACAGTCTTTTAGTTTTGTTTGTTTCATAAGAAGATTATGATCAGAGCATATAGTTCAAAAGAATTGAGTTGGTAGAAGAAATAGGAAACTACAAACTTCACAAAAATGTGACATGAGACAGATACTTCATCAACCACCATTTCATATCAAATTAACAAAAGAAGAAGCGTAATTAATAATAGAGACAGCAAAGGAAAAAAAAAAATCTTGATCAAACTTTGGCAAGAACACTATTCTCAAACTTCAATACACAATTAAGGCTGAAAAAGATCCTTACTTGTTGAGCTTATTCATATGAAATTACAACCAGAAAAGATGAAATGGGTACCAACCAAAATTTTCCAAAGGAAAGAACTTTATCAAAATTCTGGAGGAGATGAGTGCAAGCAACAGCGACGCAAAGATGAAAACTTTCCATCAATCGAAAACGATTTCTCTTTAGTGAATTTCGTAAGGATCAAAACACTTACCCGGAAATAAATTATACTCAAAGAGTAAATAAACTCAGCTGCAAAAGTTATTGAAATTCAATGTTTTGTCTCTTCACTTTCAGCCATCAATGGAGACACATACACACAGACACACAGACACACAACATTCTCTCTCTTTCTCTCTTTCCTCTGCAGTGTGTGACAAGAGAATGATTAGTATGATTGGCGCATACAGTAAACATTCGATTTTTTTAATTTTTTTCGTTGCCTTTTTTTTATTTTGTCAATGACACATTTGGGATCTTCTTTATCTCGCTGTCATTTTGTAATTTAATAATAGAAAATTACACTTGAAAAATTATTAATGTATAATTTTTTTATAATCTGGCTTGTTTAACGAAATTTACGGAAATTTTCGTATCTTTGGGTTAACTAAAACATAAACTAAGTGTACTATACATTCAGAAAAATATTTTCATAAATTTCTCTGTTTTTATTGATTTTTTACCGTTGGCTAAGAATTATTTTGTCAGAATATACAAAATACAACAGAAAATAAATTATAAATTATTTTTATGGATAATCAAGAAATTTTGATCTATAATTTTTTTTTTCTGACTGATTATTTCCCATTTAGATAGCTTAGCTACCATGAGTTAAATTACGGATATTAGATATTCGCATCGATTCTATATTCTTTGTAATATTTTAGATGGAAATCAGCAAGATGTTGTTTTATTGAAAATATCTAAGTTTTGGTTTAGTGTCTACTCCATTAAAGATTGATTTGTTTCCTCAGAGTGAAAAAACAACAAATACAAATTAGGAATTTATTTTTGTCGGCAATCTGATATGACTTTAATATAGTACAAGTTTCCGGTTATTTGATATGCAGAGACGCATTGTGACAAATCTTTCCACAGCTCATAATACTCAACATACGACAAATGTGTCCACACTAAATACAGTAATCTCAATTAGTAAATAACTTATTAGATATAAGTTTAGTCTGAATTGTGAAAGTGATTCTAAAATGATAATCTGCCCAAATTGTCGGTATTTAGTGTAGTCACATCTCTAATCTATAGTTTTTTTTCTTGTTAATAAGTCACATCTCTATAATTAATATCTTGATTGGTGACTCGTAAAATAGTAAAACTATGTTTTCTAACGTGATTCAGTAAAGTTTTTGTTAATTATAAAAAATTAGGGGAGTAGTGAATTAATTTTATAGAAGAGAGGTCTATTTTTGGATTAAAGAAGTATTAACAAGAAAACTGTATTCCACCATTAATAGTAGTTTAAGCTTTTCATGTAAAGCGTGGGTCACACCTTCATTTAGTCTGTAGTTAGCAATAAGTTCACCATGTTATATTTATTAAAAAAGAAAAAGGTTTGTCATGTATTTAATTGTTTGATCAATATAAAAGTTTATCACCTATAACCACCTTTCCAAAAATGAATATTTACACTTCTCTCTTTTTTAAAAAGAGACATGTTGAAGAAGGTTATTGCTGTACTCATGTGGTATTAGCTTTTTATGTTCCTGATTAATCATTTGTATTAGCAAAGGAGCACACACAAATTATTGTTTCCTCTCATTTAGTTAATAAAAAGTGTTGCAAAGAGATGATCTCATTGAATAATGATAAACGAACAATTATAGCCGTTGACAAATGAACTATGTACGAGAGGAGATTCTATGGATTTTGGATCTAGTTAAGAGGTTATTTTGCCTCTAATTAATATGATGTTTAGTGAGATTAGGAGGGATTCTAGAGGTAGATATTGGAGCTTCCTATGTAGCGAGTGTGGTACTGTGTTGTTTTTAGTAAGGGAGGATTAATGGATGAGACACATACGTTGCTTTAAAAAAAAATTCATTATTATTATTTAAAAAAAAATTGTAAAATTAAATTATAATAAAAACATATAAACAAAAATGTGAAAAAAAATTCATATAAATAACTTATGTTTTGGTATATAATTTGATTACAGTAGTAGTTTTGATAAAAGTGCATGTCAAATTACAATCGTAATGTTAATCCCAAAAACCGCAAGATGCTTATATGTTCCCTTTTTGTTTTGCTCGCAAGCTACATTCCCAACAACAACAAACATCAATAAGTGTACGTTCAAGATCTAAAAAGAGGATAATCAAGGCGGGTCATCAAGATTTCCAACAAAAAAGCGAGTAGAAAAGACATAAAAAAAAAAAGGTGAGATGTCACAAAAAGAGTACTATGTGAGTGAGAACAAGTTTGTAAGCTGTCTTTTTTTGTCACTAAACGAAGCACAATGGCAATTCGATTATACTGAGAATTCCTCAGCAAAAGCCAGAAAAATAAAGAAAGAAAGAGAGAGATTTTTTTTCAATGGGTGGATACTAAGCTAACTATAACCATCGTGTGCAATAATGGTAATTACCAGTACATGTTTCTATAAATATTTGTGTGTAGATAAATATTCATAGACAAAGTGTAGGGTCGTTGTATTATATTCATATTGCCATATAGTAAGTGAATTGTCAATGTTAGGTATGGAGAAATGTCGTTGTTATAAGGGTGGCATTATTGTCCTTCTCATCCCGGTTAATGTTATAACAACAACACTAAACCATAATTGAATTAACTTCGTATATCTATCTACAAATGTACAACTGTTAGGACATTTTAATCAACCCCATGTACAAATAAAATGTGTACCATTATTTAGCTAGGTGAAATAAAACGATACGGTTAAAATTTTACGAAGGTGATGAAATGCATGATGTTTAATGAAACCCAATTGTGTAAGATATTTAATTATGTATCATCTAGAAGTTAAGGCGAGAAGTCCCCAATATCAAACGTGTGTTCTTATATATGTCACCCGTTTGTGATTGTAATGGAATAATATGAAGAATACCAAAAAAAAAAAAAAAAAAAACTCTTTTTNTTCTTCTCAAGTTCTCTCAATTGATAGATTACTTAGCAAAAATAAAAGAAGAGTTACGTGGGCTTTCAGACATAGACATTTATATGAGCCGATTACCCGTATTGGGCCATGCCCACTGGGACTATAAACTTTATTGTAAGATTTGTAATTCGTTTCGGACCTTTCGGTCTTACCAAGAATCGTACCGAATTTTGTAATGAAAACCAAATCGAAATTTAATTTTGTTATTCCGAAGCAATTTGATTTTTGAAAAGTGAATTTTTTAATCAAAAAAAACCATAAATGATTTTTATTTTGTAAAAAAGTTACTATCTAGACAAATTTTAGTGGTATATGAAAAAACTGGGTGTTTTTACAATTTAAGGTGTCTACAGACTACAGTTGCCAAATGCCAACAACAATTGCTTTAGAAATCCGGAGTGGTCTCTCAACATGTAGAGTGAATTCTTCTATAACCACTGCACAACAATGATTTGGTTAATTTAGTTTATATATTCTGTCTGATATTTGGTTATAGTTTGTTATAATTATTTTGTCAAGTAAATTACTGTACATTTTTTTCAATTTTTCTTTCCTATTTGATTACAATTTCGTAGGTGCTGCCGTGCTGGCTCTAGTAAATTACATACATGGATTTGACAAACAGTGTTAAGTTATCCAAAAATTAATATCACAACGTTAATGCGAATGATAATTAAAGACGAAAGGGGAGAATCAAGATTTAAGAAGAGATGTCACTTCTACTACATTTTTGCTTTACATAAAAGGATTTGTTCTTTTCTGAACCTTCATCAAAACTATTTTGATTAGATGCTATAAACCATAGATCTCTTCGGTTTCTAGGCTTATCTATTATTCTCCAGCAATCCTTCAAATCACATTAGGATTTCTAAAATCACACTTTTCAGTACACATTGTTCCCCTGAACCTGCAACAACAACATAATCAAGAAACATATTAGTCCCAATCTCAATTCATGTTTTTTCTTGGGACACAAGTAATCTTTCTGGACTTACATCAACATGTCTACCATTGTTGGTATTAGTCATAACCGTACTGGTGGATCCGCATTCGCTCTCCATAAGCGAAATGTTAGATCTATCGAGCTTAATCGCCATCCACGGATAGTACTGATGATGATGATGTTGACTTTCCTTGGCTGTATTTGACCCCAATTGAGATGAAGATCTCTGCATCCGTACAGCTCTAGGGACACCATTGTTCCTCGGTGCTTCCATCGAAGATCTTCTCCTCCCGCTCATCTGCGACTTCTCATAGATCTCAGCAGGTCTCTGCTTAGGCGCACTCTGAGACCTTGCTTTGGCTTTAGAAGACTGAGTATTCGCCATGTAATTTGGGAAGGAGAGAGGGTAATCGTAAGAAGACAAAGTATCTCCATTGTAATACTCTTTGAATCTACTGAAACACTGAGGACTACTTTGAGCTGTGTTGAAAGAGTTAACATCCTCGAAATGGTTACTATACGCTCGAGGACTCATCTCTGTTAAAGCAGAAACAGCTGGAGAGTAAAGTCTAGATTGAATGTCCATTTCCACAATCTTGATGTTTTCTTCATTCTCCTGCAAAAAAAAAACAGAGGATTTTGTAAAAACGTTAGAGGAAATTAAGGATCTGGGTGTTGTCAAGTTTAGATTTTGAGATCTGGGTTTTGTAGATCCATTACGTGGTATAAGTTATTGATCCGAGTTTTATGAATCGATGTTCTTGGATTTGGTGAATCTCCGATCATACGAATCCTCTGTTCTCGAGCTTTAGCTTGAAGTGTTATTAATGCTTGCATACATCTAAGTGTAGCTGTTGCTTGTTTCCTTACTAAATGACCTCTCACTAGTGCTTGTAATTTCACTAACCCTCTTAACGCTCTTAATGCTTTTCTCGCCTGCCAAAAAAAAAAAGATTCTATTAACACTAATGAAGCTTAAAAAAGATAAACTGATTCGCAGGAATATTTGTAAATTTTACCAAATGAGAACGATAGCAGGACTGAATCTTTACTGCTGCAAATTCTTCAATCTCTGCGGCTGAAACGTTCTTGTTCTGTTCATCTTCATTGTCCACGATTGCTACTACAAATGGTTGTGGTTGCGGTGGAGGCGGTGGTGGTGGTGGTTGTGGCGGTGGAGATGAATCGACTTTGAGGGTAAAAGCACAAGCTGGTGGTGGTCCGGTGGCTGAAGAACGTCGAAAACTCCATCGACGTTTCTCTTTAGGAGTGCTTGGAGCGGTCGAAGTGAATTTACATTCGCTATGAATAATCTTCTCCTTTGTTCTCTCTTTCTTTCCGGTTAAGAGACTTCGAATCCATTTGCTTGTTTTCCCCATTATATTTTCTTGAAAAGATTTGCTCAAACCACCATTATAATTTCAGAGAAGAAGAGATTGTAATGTGTGTGTGTGTTTGGTTTCGAGAGGTTATAATGGGACAGACATTTTCTTGTTTGAGATTGTACTTGAAACTCTTTAACTGCTTCTCTTTTTGGACAGCCTTTAACACCATAAGTTCCTTAACTACCCAGCACTCAGTAACATTTAATTTCTTTATCCTCTTTGTTGTTAAATTTTAGTGGAATTATGTTTGAAAGTATATATAAACTCAATTTGATTAGTCTCTACGTAAACAAAAAATATTTTGATGTTACATATGAGCCTAATTCATAAAAAAAAGGTTCTTTTATTTTATATTTATTGCAAGTTTAGTATGTACTATATGTTTTGGTTCTTTTGGAGGACTTAATTAGTTAATTATTAGGGAGAAGAATTCAAGAAGCAGAACGGAAGCTCCACGGGCACGATTTATCCACTCCAAGGCCAACTACGCAATCTCAATAAATCAGATTAGATCAGATTCGATTCCTTGCCTTCTTCGTTGGATATCACTAAGTACCAAAATACCCTTTTACGCAACTCATCATTCGAGTTTTAACTCCATTTACTTTTACTGTATTACTGAATCAAGTGGCATTAGTCCATTGTCATCGTTCTATTCTTCAAAAGCCAAATGTATATCTTTTACATTCCATTTTGTTTATTCGTGGCTTACTGTAATATGAATCTGACTCTTGCAAAAACTCATATTAATTATCAAAAGATAAAATAATGATAGCATACAATAAAGATCTTATATGGTTCACAACGAAATGCATGATGACTAGCTATGATTAACTATAATATATAGTAATGATCTTATATATGGTTTTACGTTGCACGTAAAACTTTTGGATTATAAGTGACATAAAATATCTTTGGGTTAAGGATGTTGTCGATGTTTTAGAGATTGAATTTGCATTCAAATGGAGTAGCTAAAAATCTAAAATATATATCATATATTTACACTCTGGTCTGTGACCGTGGATCACAGCTACTCGTAATTACTCACTAAATAAACTAAATGTTTAACCATCTATTTTGTGTGTGTGATTGATATCTAAATAGGCTATTTAAGTTGATTGACATATGGAATTAACTCTCTCTGCAATACATATGTAGAATGGCGTGAGTGATTAACCTAGCTAGATAGCTACGTCTAACATAATGAGACATTGATATCTTACTGCTTATGATCCAAAAGAAATCGACACCTAAACTTTGGGATTTGGAAAGGGTAAACAAGTCATTAGATAGTGAGATTTGAGATGGGTGAGCCATGTGAAAAAAAGGGTAAAAGAACATGCAGAATCCGTGTGAAATAATTTATAATCATCTTAACTTTTTTTTTTTTATAAGGGACGTTATGCGTTCATGGATTTTAGCATGAGAATGAGACATATATTACCATTATCATATCATAGATTATTATCATGTCAACATTTTGAATAATAAAAACATGGCTGGCTTTATTGGCCCACACTGAAATGTATGAGAAAATGATGTTAGTAGTTTATTTTGTGGTCAGTCGAATGAGACTATTCATGACATATCAATATACTCCATTAAATAGTTTTAGTAATCAGCGCTTGTTAACCGATATTGAAGCTAGTCATGTGCATCAGGCATTAGTCAATTGTGGGGGTATAAATTCGATGGATATGTAAGTAGAACATTTTCATGTTTTTTTTTTCTTCTATGCAGAAATAGAAATCTTATAGGAATCGTAGTTATATATTAAAAATTGGAAAAGCTCTACTATTTTCAGGGGATCAGTAAGTGACCCAAAATAAAATAAAAAATATTTGGTATACTTATTGTTTATGTCTTCATTGCATTAAAGAATACATCCAAATAATTTATTTCCTTGGTAGTAGGACCCCCTAAAAATGTAGGACACGTTTTGATACTAATTAGACCGGCCTGTACCAATTCATGTTTTGATTATCTTTTTCCACATAAGTCCATAGATGATAATTAGATATGATGCTCATGTGATAGGTCTAAATTCAATTGTTTAGCTTTCTAAGATAATGATGGGTGCTTCTAGACAATTTGGGTTTAATAGACAGTTATTGAAATCGACAGATTTTCTTAAATGTGCTTATTATTATAGATAGGAAATTTAGATACCAAAATAAATATGAATTTAGTTGAAATCAAGTTAGAACAATCTGAAATGGTCCATATACAATATTGAATTAGTTGTTTATGATGTTAGTTCTACCAGTAAAATGTCTCATTGAAACCTCTTATAAATGATATCATAAACCAAAACGAGAAATGAATTAAATAGTTATAATAGCATACAAGATATGTATTGAGTGTCTGGGTCTTTGCTCTTATTTTAGTGGGGTTAAATATTTTGATTGGATTAAACGAAAAAAAATGGTTGAAGATTTGGTACGTATAAGCGACGGCCTAGCCTTAAAAGTGAATGAATCTCATTAGGTATTGACATGCCATTGTCATATAGGAAATTCACAAATGAAAACAAAAATAGTTTTGTTTTAAGCACACTGAAAACTATTCTTGTAAACTAGCCTTTTGGTTTATAGTGAAATAATCATTCGATATTTCGATCCTTGCAACAAAGACAAAACATCCGCCTAATTAATGTATATATTTTAACTTACCAAATGAATATGTCAGTTACAAACTTAATATTTAGATCATCTAATGAGTATTTTTTATCTTTCTTGATTCCATACAGAATTTTTATTTTTCCAAAAAGCTTCATAGGCTATAAAAGTAGAAAGAACTAGAAAATAAATGTTTCATTTACCTGTGAATATAATCATATCAAACTAAATATTATGATAAGAATGTCTTGAAATGCTAAATGACTAAATAAATCAAATTGCACCAAAGAAACATAGATATAATTAAGTTGTTAATGAATCACAATGCCAATCATCAGAGAAGATTGCTGCCGCTCGCACTGTCATTGACGATTAATTAGTGGTTAGAGAATAAATTGGAACTTTGTTCTATATACATGGGGATTTGTCATCACTTCTTAACGTGCATTCATAGTTAGTATAAAATTCCTTAAATAAGTAGTACTGTATATTAGTAATATTAATATATGAACAGTGTCATGATAATACGTGTCGGTGTCTGTTTATGAAGCTGGCAATCACATGGCATGTTACAATACGTTGACCAGCTTCCTCCATTATGGTTTCATCGATCTATCCAAACCATATTACTTTGATGTTTGTTGCCAATTCTTTTTCTTATTTATTTCCGTCGACGGCCGGCAACATATACGGCGCCGTTTGCCGTTTTCTTTTCAGTCTATATCGTAACACTTAGTTCTCAAGATTTTATTCTAATTGTTATATTGGGTTTGGCCACTCATATTCTTTTGGTCAAAGAATTTGCCGATATGGACTTAACATATGATATGACACTTTCTCGAGGAAGTAAACTGGAGGTGGAGTTGCTAGACAATGGAATTTAATCAAATTCTTTTCTTATTTTGCGTGTAATTAGTGCATATGCAAGAAATTTTATTACTATTATTTTAACCTTTTCAAAATTTTTATTTGAGTATATATAAATTTAGGTTTTCAGTTTTATGACCTCTTTTTTTTACGACATTAATATGTGTTTTAAAAAGAGGTTAGATACTGTATAAATTTTCCACCTATCCTATTCCTAACAATTAGTTTGAGGCGGTTTAAGAGGCCCAATTGATTTCTGCTAGACATACACTTTTTTATTTTGCTACTGCAAATAGTTACCACTTATTTTTTTTCGAAAACTAGTTTAGACGTGTCATTATAACAAACAAACAAAAAGAGACCAAAACAAGAAGAATAAGAAGAACAAGTAGTTGACATAAAAGAAGAATGTAAGGAAGTTTTAGTTTAACAAATTGATTACGTGAGTTTCGATCAGATATTCTTGATGTGCAATTTGTATACTATTTCGACTTTCATTTTTTTAGTTAGGTTATAAGGTTAACCAAATTTAGAGAATTATGCACATATTTTTCGTTTGTTTCATGTTTCGTTGATGAAAACAATTGTTAAAAATATATATAATCCATTACCACAAAATCTTATACATATATAACGCACCCAAGAATCATCAACATCGTGCAAAAGATTAGATAAAAGACCCTTAATCGAGATCCAAATTTACAAGTCGGAAAAGACATCAATATGTAATATTATACATATGCTCCATCAATAATTTAAACAGGATAAATTATAATATGAGACGGAAACATAGGTATGATTATGAATGAAACTATGAAACCATATTCCATTTACGTGTTAGTATCGAGACACATGCATGGACCACATAACCACTTAATTCTTACGTAATAAATGTTTACCAAAGTGGATGAGCTGTCAAAACTTTAGAGTTACCACGGTTTACAGATAAAATCTGTAACATATCGAAACTCTCGGATCATGTCGCCACTTTTTTGCTAGCTGCTTCTTATTTCTTCTACTTCTTTTTCCGGTTCTTTAATGTTGTCATCCAACTTTCTCAAGAACATATTGAAATTTATCCCAATGTTTCAACATTATTTGATTGGCTTAGACACCATTTTCGGATCTTCATTTTTGCTGAATTTGGATCTTTTGCGTATGTCTCTTTTGGCGGCTAAATAATTAGAACTGTTTTAGGTAGTTAGTCAGTGTATGTCGATTTTTTTGACGGATGAAGCCCAAGGCCCTAATTGCTATAAGGCCCATTACGATTTTTTTTTTTTGGTGGAAGGCCTATTAATATTTAACAAAACTAATTATCTATGTTTTCGTTCTGGAGAATTAAAAAAGAAAAGCAATAATAGGGAAACATTTTGGTAAATCTAAGCGAGTCTCATAAATATGGTCCAAAGACACAAGTGTCATGGACTACCAATGAAGAATTATTATTCATATAAATCTTAGACTTTTGTATAAGTTTACTATTTGAACATGTTTAGTGGTTTATCATCTAACACAATTTTACAACTTGAAAAAAGAAAATAAGAATTGCAAAACCCTTCTTGCGGGAATATATGGCGGAGTCAAATAAATTAGTTAATAAAGAAGGGAAATGATAATGATGGATTGTTGCATTACAAAATAAACTAATACAGTACCTATTAAAAACTAGAAACACTATTTTGCTTACAATGGCGACTGCTCAACGTGAGATTGAAGGTTGCGATATTTATAACAGTTACATCAGCCGCGTGTTCGATGGGCCGAGAATTTGACTTTTGTTGCCACTCTATCTGATAAAATGGACGGTGTACTTTAAACTAGAAGAATATATATTACTCCAATATATAATTATTAGAATGTTTGACATGCTATTTTTGGTAACAACTAACAACTACCTAAAATAATTGTTTAATACTATTTACTAAAACTAATCTAACTATAAAATTACAAATTTAACATTTTATTTATGTTAGCATGTTGTTTTAATTGTTTCTAGTATTTAAGTATCACATGGTTGTAATAATGACGTAAGAATACATTATTTTAGAAACTAGGAATATATTCATATGATTGATTAATTGGCTATCAATTTTCTTTTAGTATAAAGAGTTTTAACATATTTTATCCTAGAACTCTATTATATAGAATTTTGCTTTTTTATATCGTAAAATTTTGTTCTACAACCAAGTGGTTTTGGGCTAGTGGTCTTGGAGGGAAATCCCCAATACAAGATCCGCAGTTCGATTCCACTTGGCCACTTGGAAATTAATATTTCGGCATCGCCTGGGACAGGAGACCAACACATGGGCCGATAATGTAGGCTGCAAACATGTAGTTAGTCTGGGTCCATTGGGCGCCATGATACCTCTGTATAATCCAAAAAAAATTTTGTTCTACATAAAATAGAAGTAGAATTTAATAAACAGTAAGTCCGTAACCATATAATTAAATTCCAATTCAGTAACTGTAATGTGAAAAAAACTTTATATCAATGAAACTTTTAGAAGAAAGAGAAAAATAATTTAAATTATTATTTTCAAAACTAATTTATTGATCATACATTAGTTTTCTCCCGTTTTAGGTCAGGTTTATCCTTAAAAACATTTTTTTTTTTTTGTAATAAACACAATACTTATCTACTTATTGTTCTTAATCGTTACTACCAATGGCATTGAAAGAAGAACTTAATCGTTAATACCAATGCCATTTTTAGTAAAAAATCTAATATGACTGATTATTGTTCTTCTTTTTTCTTTTGCTCTAAACGGAAATGAATATTTTCAAGAATAATTTATTGATCAATGTTGACTCTTACAAAGAAAGAATGGAAACTATACGCATTAATTGGATCTCAGCGATCAACTAACTACTCAAGAAAATCTGAAGCCAAGTCGGTCGGTCAGTCCACATCACTATTAACATCCGTGCCCACCTTACACACTTACCAAATCCCCAACGAATTATATAACAGAGTCCAAGACGATCTTTCGTTTTCTTTTTTGTTATTATTATTTCAAATTAACGAAGAAGAAGACAGAGAGATTCATGGCTCGTCTTAGGAACACACTCTGTCTTGTTGCTGCTTTACTTCTGATCTACCAGAAGACAGCCACTTCTGATTTTCTATCTCCTATGCTCTCTCCTATGTTCGGTTTGTTTTCCATCTTTCTCACTTTTTCATTTGTAGAACAAAAGATCGATCAGTTTTGTTTTTCTGGGTTTTGCTCAAATTTGGTTCTTGGTCCAATCATTTAATCCAAATTTAGAATCATTGTTAATTTAAGTTAAGTTATCATTGTTGTATATAACTTCTTTTAAACAAAGATACTCTGTTAAACACTTACAATTAAAAAAGAACAAAACTTGACTAGGTCCAAATAAGACATGTAAACTGAACTTGATTCTGTTTAGCTTAGGGTTCAACTCCCGCCGGAATTTGAACTAAAGATGCAACAAAAGGACTTTTCTTTTACAGAATTAAAGTATCTTTATGAGTAAAAAGTGATCTTCTTTGAAGGGTCCTTCTCAAATTTATAATTTAGTATAATTGTGACTCATTTAAAGTTGGTTGATTCAATTATTTGTGAAAAATAAACAGATAATATATGCAAGGAAGTGGAGTGTGGGAAAGGGAAATGCAAAGCATCTTCAAACACAACTTTTATGTATGAATGTGAGTGTGATAATGGTTGGAAGCGGTTTGATCATAACCTCAAGTTTCTCCCTTGCGTCACCCCCAACTGTAAAATCTCTCTCTCTTTTGATCATTTAATTACTCTGATTTGATCAATGATCATATTGAGAACATAACAATGTATACATTCATCTTCTTAGGTAGCTTTGATCTAACATGCGGTGAAGCAGCTTCTCCAGCCCAACCCAAATCGCCTCCCAAAGACAATATTACTTCATTTTTCGACGGTAAAAATCTCTATTCTCATTCTTTCTTTCTTTTTTTTGTTTATCAAGAGGTTCCGGCCTTATTCTAACATGAGACCTTGAGGCCTACTTCATCTTTAGTACACGAGCTCCAAATGTTGAGTCTCTAACCTCATTTGCTTCCTCATGTGTGTATTAAATATGACTTTGGTGTTTTTTTATATAGCTTGTCATTGGGTGGATTGTGGAGGAGGGTCTTGCAACAAGACAACATCGTTTTTATACAGCTGCGCTTGCCGTGAAGGTTACCGCAATCTTATGAACATCACCACATTTCCTTGCTTCAAGGAATGTAAGAAGAACAATTTATAGTATTCTTATTGATTGATTGTTAATTGAAGAAAGAAAAAAACAAAGACTAAGTTGGCTGTTTAATTAGGTGCACTTGGAATGGACTGTTTGAATCTTGGGATTCCTTTGTCAAACGCATCATCGTCTTCTCCTCCTGCTTTGCCTGACAGCAGCAAAAATCAAGGTTTGATTCCTTAAATTGTCTACCTTAAAACTTTTTGATTAAGTACTTAATTATTGAAGAAGTTGAGGTTTGTTTAATTGCAGCAGCAGGATTGAATCTAAGAGGATCATCATTGTGGTGGATAACATTTATGCTATGTGTCTCTTTAGCACCATGGAGGCAGCTATACATTTGATCTCTTGGTCAAATTTTGTGTACAAATCCAATACTTTAGATGTTTTTTTTTTTGGGCAAATACTTTAGATGTTTTTATTGGGTATTATTGTATGACTTTTGTATTTCTTTGCTTATTCTCTCTGTTTTACTCTTTTTGTTCAAAAACAAAATACGATAATTAAACTATTCAGTCATAGATATACATTATCCATTTCAAGCTCTCAAATACATTAACCAACACTTTAAAGATCTCAAAGAAATGTCAAATCTCCGAAATACTAAATCAAAACAATGGTCTCTCATCAATCTCAGCCTCTTTGGTAATCCAAGTAACAACTTTAGCACTTTTGAACACTTGCTGCACTAGCTATCAAAATAGTTGATTAGTTGTAGCATACACCAGCATGTAATCATTGTCGATCAATGGAAGCTAGTGCAAGAATCCAAAAGAGCCAAAACTGTTACCTGCTATACTAAAAAAGCTGATGCCACCAGATTACACTTTTCTATGGATTAATATACGAGGCATTTCCAGGATCAAAAGGCAGAGAAAAAAAAAAGCAGGATATACCACAAAAGTTACAATTGCGTCACAAGCCATTATACCTGAAAGAATTGTGTTTATCTCCCAGAATTGGTAATGGACGCCCAAACAAAGCCCCATAACTCTAAAAATATCTTTCATAAATTGGTGAAATTCGTTTGAAAATGCTCAGTGGAAGGAGAAGTCGTTTAATTAGGAGAGCTCACGGTATAACCACTGCTCTTCTCACACTCTTCGTGCTTTTCTCTCATCATCGCATCATCAAAACACAATAATCCAACCAAAACAAAACCATAACATTGAAAGAGAAACAAAAGCTTCAGTGTGTGTAACAAATTCAGATCATTGATTCAAGAACCTCACTGAAATCCGCTAAGATAATTGTTTTTTATCATCATAAGCTTTCATAACNTTATAAGCCAAACAAGAAGAAAAACCATCAATCAGACCATAAAAAGATAAATCAAAAGATTAGAATTTTGTGTGAAAGGGAATAATACTCAGACAGCCAAGGGTTAATCTTCAACTTCTGGGAATCCCAGATCTGAAACTCTAGTCCACAATACACTTTTATCATCACCATATTTAACCCTTTCACAAACACCAAAAACATCAAAAGAACTCTAAAATCACTAAATTATAACACATAGACACGATAAAGGAGAGAAAGATCATACAATTTGCAGAAGACGGAACCCTATAAATAAGGTTTCTGTAGGCGGCTGCAAATTTGATTTTAGGTTTTTCTTAGCCCAATTGATCTACATGGCCCATATTACATGGCCCATGGCTCAACAAATAACTTCGTTATCAGTATCTTTACTTTGCTACTTCTGTCTCAACCCAAAAATGAAAGTGACACAACCTGCAAAAAAAATGTTACACTAACTTTTACAGTGGATGCAAAGTTACCATATATGTCTAAACCTTTCGAGTCTCAACAAATCACTATTTTGGAAAACATCACAAAATCCGGAAAATGAGTTTTTTTTTGTTGGGTATGAAAAATGAGTGTTCATACGTAACGTACGTATCGATCAATAGGTAATAGGTTAGTAGATTCTACATCGAGCATCTCCCTTTCCCAAGGTAGTAGAGAGCTCCTCCACTCAATAAATTTTACTTGAGATCGAAATATCTATACCTAACACCATGTTAGACCAAAGGCAGTGAGGCATTCGATTGGGAGGAGTGTAAGTATTAAAAAAAACAGATTTAATCCAAAAATTGTCTAAGAAAGAGAAAAGAGGGAGAGAAAGAAAGAGAGAGAGAGGAAGAGTAAATGCTACAACCGAGTGTAAGTTTACAATCGGTTATGAGGAAAGAGACAATTTACTTATTTTTTTATTACCACTCACACTCACCCGGGTGCTCCACTACGCATGCCCTTATGCAATTTCTCACATTTGGAATAATGCTATCAAATCCTTATTTTGACTGATCACTGTCAAATCCTTTTAAGTATGAACTTGTTTCTTATTGTTAAAAACACGTTTTATATTTATTTTGAACATCAAGTAACTCCCAAGTCCCATCATATATTCATTACTTATGTGGCTATTTATTTGATCACGCTAACTTCTCATCAAGGATTTTCAAGAAAAAAAACAGCTACATTAATTGATTATGAATTGTTAATATGTGTATAGTATAGGTAATTAAAGTAGAAAAATTTATCACAAAATATCACATTCAAATTTGTCTGGTTACCACAATAACACTCAATTTATAATCCAACGAATATACTACTGGATCCACAAGAAGAAGATGGGGTAGTTGTAAAGTATCTTCTTGTTTGTTCTCTTTTTTTCTAATCAAATATTCCAATCATTTTTATCATTGAATTTCATTTTCAAAAAACATAGAAAGACCGTCCTTGGAATCGTGGGACAAATATAATAATATCTTCATATGATATATATGTATTGACCGAAATGTTTGTAAATCATTAATATATATAATATTGAGTATGGAATAAAATTGTATTTAAATAGTTGTACATTATCTGAAATTATAATTGTTTATACAATAACAATCTACCATTCATCCATTATGCTTTAGTTTAGCCGCGCTATCAACAAAGGTAAAAAGAGTGCATAGTTGCATACTATTTATTTATTTTAGTTCTTGTAAGATACACATGGCCATTCACGGGATAGCCTAATTTTAAGACACCAAGTTTTTTTAATTTTCTTACGGGTCAGTCTTTATATTGAATAGATTAGTAGGACATGTTCCAAGAAGAAAGTACGGAATAAATCATTATGACCGTTAATTTAGAATAAAAATTTTATACCAAATTTAATTTATAAAACGTAGATAATGTTGATATGTACACATATGATTCGGGTGCGAAATATTGGACTTCCAAATTATGCAGAAATTAACTATATATATATAGAGATTATTTGATGCTTAAATCATAAGCTAGATGTCTATTTCAGCTTGAGGATAAAGGTTTATTAAACCGCTAAATGAGTTTAGCAAAGGGTTTAGCCCAAAAAAAAAAGAGTTTAGCAAAGGGTTATGTGTGTCTTGGATTTTTATAAGTTTGATATATATAAAAAATAAAAATATGGCTTTATCGAAATACTGTTGTCATTTTTAAAAGCTTAAAAAAATTCTCTTATTTTCTTAACTCAAAAGAATAAGCAGACGGTTATTTTATTTTAGTTTCCCTTGGCCCTATTGTTGTTGTACAATGCGTTTGTGTTGGTGAGACCAAAGACGGAATCTCTTCGCCTTTTCTTTTCTTTTCTTTTCTTCAGTGGCGTTGAACGTCATTATTGCCGTATTATGATTTTGACATTCTTATTTTTAGGTTAAGTTAGACGTATAATGAAAAAAAAATATAAGAGGTTTATAAAATGAGGTTTATCAAATATATATTTTGATAACTATTCTATGTTAATTACTACAAAATCTGTAAATCTGCACTATAAGAAAAATCTAAGATATATTATACTATATAGCTCTTTTTTATACATACAATACAAATGTTAGATTCAAAAAATTTAGAGTCATATAAACTCTAAAAAACTATAAATAAATATGTTTAATAGCGATGACATACCCAAACAAATATAGAGAAAAAATAAAAAATTATTTGCGAAAAGATCTGCACGTAAGGCAAGCATACATCTAAGATAGTCATAAGAATTAAAATCGGGTCGTGGACTGGGCATATAAAATAGGTAGAAATAGTGTCAAACTTTAATGATGAAGATAGAGATTATTGTGGAGTCCCAACACATCCACCCATCCGCATAACCACAAATAAAAATTAATTTCTCTATCATTCTCTTATGCTCGATGGGTCTATTGTATTAAATGTCACATCTAATAAATTCATATCATACGTTTCTATATATGAGTCACCGGAGATATCAATGTGGAGTGTGTATATTATATAGTAGAAATATGTGATCTAGTTTCTAAAGTGAGTATATATAAGAAATTGATAAAAATATAAACCACAACACGTAGCTTTTTCTTTCTAGCATCAATATGATTTTTTTTCGAAATTTCTGATTAGATAAGCTTAATATGTAACATTAATTTGTTTATATCTTGAAAATACTTAATAGAAAAAGGAAGAGAAAGCATTTGTAAAATGGTAGTGGCAATTAGGAGGGACCATGAGAAATCATGAGCTTCAGCTACATTTCCCATGGATTCCTCGGAACCACTTTGTTTTAATTCTCATTAAAGATTAATTAATAAGAATTAGGAGAGAGATAGAGCTAGGGTCATTACTCATTAGTGTTGAATTATGTTTCACAACAAAATCTAAAGAATATCCCAATAAAAAATATGCAATGAATGGTTATATGATGATAAATCAGAATATAATTAAAATACATAGCTAAAATAATAAAGATAGTACTAAATAAATACTAGTTGAAATCAGAGAACATAATAACCACAATCACAAACGCATGAAATCAGAACAGCCTGAGTGTGTTGTTCCATATCAAGATGGGGGACCAGAGGCGATCCTTTTGTTCTCTACAATACACCTCCAATCATTCTTTGCCAATACGATCACAAGTAGCCACAATTTATTAACTATTTTTAGGAGTTCTATGGCTCATTAATGATGAAATCAAATGTTTTATTTGTATTTTATTGATTTTTTAATAATCAAAAAAAATTTTCAAGTCGGAAACAAAAAAAAAAGTTTAACATCCAATAATTCTCGGAATCTGTAGAAAATAGAGTTAACAAATAACAATGGTGAAGATCCTTTTATGAAACAACTTAAGCTCTAACCTAAACCCACGTCAAAAACTCCTTCATCACTTATAATCCAACATCGTACCACCATTTACTGGTCGTAAATATCACCACTTATAATTCTCATACTATACCATTCTTTGGAAAAACTGTTTGATTTTTGGGCGATAAGGTTTATCAAAAATAGATAGGGAAGCGAGGATATATGCATCTAACAAGAATATTGTGAAACTGAATGTACGAACGCATACTGTTTTTGTGCATGGAAGTAGAGAAAAATATCACATATCTGAGAATCTAATCTTACGTACAAATAAGTTGCAGTGCAGTGTAGTTTCAGTCCAACACGATGTACCATTTTAGCTTTTGCTTTACTAAGATTTTTCCTTATTTGTGTTTAATTACCCAATTAAAAGAACTGCAAGTCCAACTTAATTTACTCTTAATTTTTGTAAATTTTCCAAATTCTATTTAGGTAATTTTAATTTAATAGTATACGTATAGGTTTCTAGAAATACGAGTTTCTTTATTGGGTACAACTATACAATGTTTTGACCATATAAAGACAAATATATCTCAATAATCTGAGGTTAGCTAGCTATATAACTCCAAAGTCCAAATTTAAAGATATTATGATAACTTAGTTTATTAACTATCTAAACATCATCTTAGAAAACTGTACATATACAGATTGGACTTTATAAGTACACCTGTACATTGCGATAATATATATATACAATGTGTATAGCAAAAAAAAATACATTTTCAAACCTTGTTAATGTGGATTTCGTGTCAGAAAGACGCTACCATAGTGTTTTCATCTTGGTATAAGCTGACAAATCCATAGATCTCCATTGAAGAGTAAGAATCGACTGCCCTAAATGGTAGTATTAGCAAAGAAATTTGCTAACGTGGAATTGCTTGAAAAATATGTCCAGCTCGTTGTAGTTTGTAGCATATTTGAATTACAAACGCTATCATAAATGTCACGATTCACTACAAGAAAACCTGCGATTTGTGACCACCATTTGTGA
>OVAQ01000443.1:11515-32500 GCA_900406345.1 Erysimum cheiri
GTTCGCAGCTCCTCCAAAGTTGATATAGGAATAGTTGTCACGTTCTCGACAAAGACCATACCCTGAGGAAATATTTTATGCATGAGATCGAACTTATGTATCTGCAAACCAGTTAATATATATATATACATCACATTACCTTTGAATCTTTTTTAATCTCTAGTTTCAATCGCTTTGCACTTTTTGGTAACAGAAGGTCTACAAGTGTGTCTTGATATAGTTCCACCATATATGCCTGCATAATTTCTTGTAATCATTTGGTGCCAGAATCTTTTATCACAACATATATTAAAATAACAAATTACCTTTAGAGAAAATGAAAATCTGTTGCTATCTCGCTTTAATATTNTATACCCATCTACAGCCGATTGTACCAAATACTGTTAAAGAAAAACAATATTAGTCCCCCACAACAAAATAGCAAAGGATGAAAGGTAAATGAACATAGTTACATATCAATAATACCTTTGTGTCTTCAAAGATATCATCTTGAGTAGCACGCATGTCAAATACGCGATCATATATGTGTTGCTTTCTTTTGTCGTCTTTCCATGGATGTTCGACTGTAAACTCATCCACAGTTGTCAGCATTTGTTTTTCTCTCTCTGAACTCTCTTTTTCATTTAGAGGTCTTATTCGACAATACACTCTAATCTTCCCTTTCATATCTACAAATTATATACAAACAAAAATAGATATAAATAAATTCCAAGAAAACAGCAATGAATCTTGTTGTAATACTTGAGCATCATGTTACCTTCTATGGTATTATAGTATCTTTTCCTTAAAACTTGCTCTTCCTTATAAAGTACTTCTAACTCAGCAAGTTGGGCTCCTTGCATCTTCACAATGGCAGCTGTTTGCTCGTTCTTTCTATCAATGTCCTAAGATTATGAAATTGAAATGTAAACACCTCACCTCTAATTAAATTTTTTAACTAATTCATGTACATACATTATCATTATTCAAACAGAAACAAAATTAAAACGATGAAGAGGACTCAAGAGTACCAATACCTCTTTCATTTCTCTTAACTCCTCAAGTTCTTTCAAGTTATTCTGCAACAGCAGCATATCAGAATTCTTATTTTCAATCATAGACTCAGCACTATCCAAGTCTTGAGTAAGGACTTCAAGCTTATTTTCAAGTTCAGAAACTCGAAGCTTTAACACCTTTCTTTCTTGTTCATATCTCTTCTGATAAATTTCAACCTGAAATACTGAAGAGTCAACAATACGCAAGAATTTGCTACTTCTCAACCTGAAATCGGCCATAAATCTAATACATAGAATTCACCTCCTCTGTTTTCTTCTTTTCAATATTGAAAAGACTTTGCTCCAATATCTTGTTCTCACTCAACAACCTCTTTGAATTATTAACTGCAACGTGCAATTCCTTATTACGAACGTCTAACTCCTTTTGGATCTTGCATAATATCTGTGACATAAAATTCATTGTTGAAGAAAGATGGAATCGCTTACAAAGAATAACATAAATACTCAATATTTAAAGCACACCGACTGTGAATCACATTTAAACACATAATATGCACCTGATTATTCATTTCGGTTAATTCTGATTTTGTCTCTTTACTTGATTTTGTGTTGCTCGAATTTGCCAACCTTGCTTCCATTCCTCGCAGCTCAGACATCAAGGTCTAGAGCAGATATACAAAATATAATTAAATAACTTCAACCAAGCATCAAAAGGAAGAAAAAAGTTATGTTATATCTAACTTGTATAGTTGTCCCCTTCTCATCACACAATGACTTAAGTTTATCACGGTCTAGGGTAACCTCCAACAATTTCTTCCTTTCAAGCTCCAAACTATTGCATATAGCTTCTAACTCTTCACGCAGAGTAACTTCTTGCTGACTTTTCTCTTGCAGTTCATCCATCAACTATACAACAACATTAAAAAAATGTGAATAGTTCATCATCATTGAACTCTAAAGAGAAAAGAGGTCAGGAAATAACATTCTACCCACAATAACATAAAATAGAAGCAAGGGTGCTATGTTACACAACTGCCAAACATAAAGAAAATATGACAAATCCAACTATAATATGTTATTTCATGTTTAAAAACAGAGATCAGCCTTCCCTCTGTCAATTCAATTTTACATGACCAAAAAACATGAAATCTGTTAAAATATATACCTTATCAATTTTCTTCTGGGACTCTTCAAAAGCCTTAGACAAATCTTGCACACGTTTTTCATATACTTCAAGATTTTGTGGCTTAGAACTGCAGGATATATCTCCATTAACCAAGCTATTGGCAGCAGATCGAGCTTTGGAGTAACGACGCAACATGACATCATTTATATGTGTTTGCAAAGCAACACAAATTTCTTCCCCCTACATACAATAAAACAGTGGTTCACCTTTATAAGTTTTCCAAATATAATATCTCCTCGTAAAAAATTGCTACATAATTATAATGATCCAGAAATAATGATGTCTGAACCTGTTTTGTCTCAAACTGAAATATGTGAAGAACACCAGCGACTCTCATTTTGAAAAAGACAGCAGTGTTACTGCTGCCAAATTGCATTATGTCACGTAATTCCGCTGAGTGCAAATATTCTTTAGGAACCGGTCGAAAAAAGTGAACCTACACAGAAAAAAAAAATAACAAATTCAAATCCAAGAAAATAGATTTGAATTTCAAACAACAATAACAGATTTTATAAAGTTTGATAATGTATAGCATCTACTTTGAAACTGACCCCACGTTTGTTGATACCCAGAATAATTCTCCCAGGTAAAAGACCAATCGGATCATCTATCTTGCGTACGCTAAAAAACACTGAATTCCCATATGGCAGTGCCTTCAGTATCCGTAGAAATTGTTGTCTTGCATCATCTTTAGTCACATTCTCCTACATTTCCGTGAACACAAATACGAACGATCACTTTAGCATGCTATCACTTCAATGAGGTTGTATTTGGCAGAAGTGTCTGAAAAAGGAAAGATACAATTAAATAAAATGCAGGGGGTCATTCCTACCATTGAACGATAGCGAGCAAGGATATCTAATTCCCATTCACGCTTTGCTCGGGTTATGGCTATTTGTCTCGGCAAAAAACGCTCCAGAAGTGATGTCCAATCACTGATTTGTGATCCAATGAGAATGAAAATGATATTATAAACGGAACATTGGAAAAAATAAAACATCTCAGAAAAAGAAATATTCATGGCTTAGCTTAAGAAGAAATGAAGATACAATTCTTATATATTGTAATTAAGACGTTTAGAATACTAACATGCATGACTCTGGACTATTGACAAACCCAATTCCAACAAGAATTTGCAAGGCACAAAGCTGAGCAGCATCGTCCCTTCCAACAGGATAGTTTCCTAGCAAATAGTCATGTTGCAGCTGCATGCATGTGTGTCAGCAAGAAAAGGCAAGTGTTTACGTGTGAAAATAAATATGTAATCAGTGAAGAAAATGCTCACTTGTACATAGGAAAGTTGCACAAACATAAGATCTGTTACAGCTTCATCAGACTCTCTGAATAATTTTTTCTTAAATACCAGTTTGCAGTGTAGTATCTCTCCTTTATTTCTATCCTTTAAAGCTTTGAATTCTGCAAGGAGATCTCCAATATATTTGTTATCATCCAATCCTATATATTCCTCTGCAAGTAATAGATAGAGAAACAATAATTATGATGTAGTAGAACTTGAAAAAAACATGATCAAGAAGTCATATGAAAGCATACCATTTCCGGGATCGGAAGATTTTGAACTTGAAACAACTTTACGACATTCAAACAAACTGAAGCTAGAGAAAGCTGATAGTTTAATTGTCCCGGCTAGCTCCTGACACGGATATGTCAATGCAGTGAGAGAAATGTAACCAAAAATCAAAGGGAAAAATGAAAACAAAATGCTTGAACGAGATAGTTAGAACAAAAGAACAAGTAATATTACTGCCTCAGGCAAGAATATGATTAGCTAGCAGTGCACGGCAAGGAAAACTAAATTATGATAAAAGAATTCAAGAAGATACCTCGACAGCATCAGACACAGTTGTAGCCATGTCATATGATATTTCTTCAAAAGTTTCATCCAGAAAGAAGACTATGGTAGTGAGCTTCCTACCGGTCAAAAGGGCTTCAATTTCTTCACGGCCAGGTGTGGTATGTCTAGGACCAGCTTTGATAGAGCGCTTTAAAGCCTTCAAAGTATTCAGAGCAAGAACCTGAGCCTCTGGTTCAATTGTTGCATCGTGTGCCACATTATGAATATACTCAGATAGATATCCACCAATATCTTTGCTAGGAGGCATTGAGGAGGCACATAAGTACATCAATTCCCAAGCTTTAATCAAGTATTGCCTGACATAGTGCCAAAAGGGGAAAAAGAAACAGAGATATGACGGGTTAGAACTAAAAGGTGATGCGGATCATTGGTATTTGCGGGAAAGAAATAACCTGTCAGGATTATGTCTAGTCTGTTTGGAGATTTGAGCGAAAAGTTCGTCCCTGAGTTCAACACGCTTCAAAGTTTTCTTGAAGAGCTTTCCAACAAGTTCAATGCGCTCATCTAAACTGGGAGGCGTTGATCGATCAGATGAATCAACGCCCATATATTTTAAGATGAGATGAAACAACTTGGTAGCACGGCTGACGAGATCGCTGTTAATCTTGAGGAGAGATGTGGGGATGGGATCCTGAAGGGGAGAGAGACATTTTAGCACAAAGTCAATGGGATAGTCACTGGAGCAGAAGAAAGGGGAAAAAACCTTCTGAAAGCAAAGCATATCCTCAAATGTGAAGCGCTCGCGGACATGAGAGCCAGAGGACTTTTTAGAATAGAAGAAGCCACGCTTGCCAGCAGACTGGATTTGCTTCTGCATAAGCCGCAGAAAAGCTTCAACCTGGAAGCGATCGATGAGAGGAATGGCGGCAGCAAGCTCGGCAGGAATTGACAATGCCACTTGAGGAGCTGGGGAGCTAGAATTCAGAGACGAGTTAGAGAGAAGAAGAAGAAGAAGAAGAAGAAGAAGAAGCATAGACTAGACTTACAGAGGAGGAAGAGAAGACGATTCGGCATCGAAGTCGGTCCCAGAGGGATTGGGAACATAAAAGCAAGAAGAAACGTCGGCGGCGACTTCGGTGCCATTGCCAGAGCTCAACGAAGAATTACTGCCTCGTTGGCCCTCCATAGCCGAAAAAGAAGAGAGATTGTAGATCTGAAGTTGCCCAGAAATGAAATTCGGGCAGAGAGAGAAAGGAAGAGACGAGAGTCACGGGAGATTTTTAATTGCCTCTTCTTCTTCTTCACATTCAATACTCAACGAGTTTTTTTTCTCATTTAAATTCTTTTAGTTTTTAGAAGATGAGTTAATACTTAATAATCCAATTAAGGAGGAATCAAGAATGGAAAACAGACGTGCTTCCACGTCCATTGGCCATGGTTGTGCCTCCAACACCATTACCAAATCTTACCATCTGCTTTGCTTTGGTGTCAACTCTCAATACAATAATAAGTATGCAAAGGCCTTTTCAACACAAGTTTTGTTACATTTTTATTTTCTTTTTCAGATACCATAGTGCTCCATCACCTTCTCCACTTCATAGCTTTGCGATTGCTAAAGCAGGCAACTTGCTCCTTGGCGGAAGCTTTAGATCCTCTTCTTCCTCCACTCTCTCCAAGTACTGCTCTACCATGCTTTCCTTCATGTCCTCCAGTCGCCTTGGCTCCCACTATAATTTCAGCGATACCGCATTATTTCAACAGTGTGACATAACCACAATTACCAAATGGAGAAACCTGTTAAACCTTTGGGTTCTTATCTTTGTCTACCAATATGGCTCTGCACCCCTGCATAAGTAAGACACGCTCTTGTAATTATGCTCTACAACAAGTACGATTTCAAAAGGAATATACAATCCGGGGAAGCTTGCAATACCTCCACAAAATCTTTGCTGATCTCTCCCTTCATCACATGACACACCATTCTGTACTCACGGATGAGACACTGCCCCACCCCCTGCAATCGCCCTTCTCTTATCTGAAATATACACACACAGTCAGCACTTTGTCATCATTGCATGTGGTGCATTCTGGGAACTAACCGATCTAAGAGAGATTTTGAGGCTTGCTGGTGAAGCTTTCTTCAATGCTCGAATGGTAGCTGAGGTCCAACCATCTGCTTCTTGAGTGGCCTCTCTCTCCTAAGCAACGCATATAAAGGTAGAGTAAATCAGTCAACTCAGGATTGGAAGTCAACTTATCCTATATATAAATGAAAAACTTACAAGTGCAGATATAATTTCTTCGACTGTTCTCCTTGAGAAGCACCTATCGATAACATCTAGCCTGCTAAAACAAATGGAAAGATAAGAAACAGCTGTCCTCTGCACTTTTTGACGATCTGATGAGAAATGAATTATAGAAACATGTCATGTAATCATTCATGGTCAATAACAGAGCAATGACCTAGAATGCGGGCGATTTTGGCATGCAAAAAAAAAAAAGATATTCGGCAAACTTAAGTACAATTATACTAGTAGTAGAAAGAGTAAAAGAGATTAATTCATATACACTTGCCTGTGGTAAGCACTCTGCTGTTTCAGGCGTGGATGCTGGGTGTATGCATCGAGAATTGTTGAGGCAAAGGTTGGATCACTTGAACCAACTCTGCAAAGATCTGCTTCTAATGCAGTCAACATCTGTGAAAAGAAGTAACCTTACTAAGTAACAATCCTTGGTGAAACAGAAAGTGCTTGACACCAGTAGCTATAAAAAAGCTGTCATTCAGAATGTCTTAGGAAATAGAGACTACGAAAATTTACAGGTCTCAAGATTGGTTGTGAACACTTAATTGTTATAATAGTCAACAGGAACCATCACGACGGGAGAAAAAGCACGCTGAACCAGACTTCTCCAAATCTTGACAGGGACACCTCAAACTTTCCTTGGCAAGAAAAGTTTATCACCAAGAAAATGCCAAACAGAGAATCATTCTCTTACAGGGTATTCCAATGTCTATTATATGCCAATTCAACAAAAAACTAACAAATAATTTTGCATCCCCAGCTGTCGTAGTCCATTAATTCAAAAACAAAGAAAAAAAAAAGGAACACCCTTCTCGTGTTTAGCATCTCAAGTTGCTATCATGCCGGCAATGGGGAATACTAAAGACATAAGCAAAGGAAGTTCATACCGTTGAAGGCACGAAATGAGTTGCAAGACCACAAGCAAGCATATCAGCGCCATCTAGTCTAGCTCCTGTGAGGCCAACATACTCTCCTGAAAAAGAAGAGAGGAAGGATGAGAGAGGGATATAGCCTCAATCATTCTCAAACTTTTGTGGCTCTAAGAAGATGCAAAAATGAAAGATAACGTTAGCTACCAAAAAATCCAGGGAGCCTTGACAAGAAGTAGGAGGCGCCTATATCTGGAAAGAGCCCCAGAGCTGTCTCAGGCATGGCAAAAACCTTGGGGAAAGTCAAAAGATATGGAATGATATGAGCATATTTTATTTGTCATCCATGGACATGTATAAGAAAAGAATACCGTGTTCTCAGTAGCAATACGAAATCGACCATGGACGGAGACACCAGCTCCGCCTCCCATGACGATACCATTCAAAAATGAAACCTACAAAATTTAAAAACAGTGTTAATTACGAATTGATGAGCTTATACAGTAGAAGGAGAGTGTAGTGAGACCTGAGGTTTGCTAAATGTGGCCATAAGATAGTTGAGGATGTATTCATCTGAGAAGAAATTGGCACCGAGTCTCCAGTTACCTAGTCAACCAAAAATAGAGAAAGAGTGTGTGTTTGTATAGAAGATATGAAAGTAAGAAAAGGAAAAGAAAGATACGAGACCTTGTTCCATGTGACGAACAACAGCTGCAACATCGCCACCAGCACAAAAGGCTCTTCCCAGACCCTGTGGCCAAAGTTATTCACTGTGTGCAAACGGAAGAGATAAGGATAATAATGATTGATTTACCTTTAGGATGACCAGTTTCACACTAGGGTCCTCCTCATATGCAAGGAACAGTTGCAGCAACCGAGAGATCTAGAGAAGCTTGAGTCAGGCCAATATGTAGAAGAAGGGAGGAGGAACAAAGAAGAAGGGAATGATTTCAATACCATGTGGAAGGACAGAGCATTCAGCTGCTTGGGTCTGTTTAGTGTCAAGATTCTAACACTCGATTTCTCTTCCACCAAAACCTGTGATCAAATAAATTCAGAGAGAGAGCGAAGAAAATTGATCGTCGTCGATTCGGATTCGGATTAAAGAAGAAAGAAAGAGACCTGAGACTGAGAGGCCATCTCGACTGCCATCTTTCTTACTGGTCAGATTCGCCTTTGTATCCTCCGGACACCAGAGACGATTGGAATCTTTTTTTCTATTGTATTTTCCAAGCTGATTTTGGGCCTTAAAGTGGATATTTTGGCCAGTAATCAGTTGGATTTTAATAATGGGCTTTGTTTTGGTCATAGAGTCAAACGGAACTTTGCTTTTCAAATCTCAATTTCAAAGTCCAATTGCAACATGCAATGTGAGTTTCTCTCTTATATTCTTTCCTTAATCAAAACTTAACTCACACTTTGGAAAAAGAATACATATGTGGTGGATGAGAAGATGAATAGTATCTTTTTTTTTTGGTTTTAATAATGTTAAGATTTCATATCATAATGAATAGAAGAATATCTTGCACTCATTTACATATGTTTATCGAGCACGTTAGATATATGTTTACATATTACAAGGACGACTTTTTTTTTTCTTTTTGACATTTTCCCTTTTTAGGAAGCCAGTTTTCCAGCTTACCCAACCTCTCCCGAATAAAATGACACGCAGCCGCAGGCACCATATCTATCAATTAATTAAAAAGTCTTTGCATAATAAAAAGTGTCAAATTCTCAACAACCCAACCTCTGAAAGTCAAAGCCCTCGCTTCTTGATATAAACACGCATAATTACGCAACGGCCGTCAGAGAGATGGCAGGAGCAAGGAGACGATGGCCGAATGGTAGAGGAATCAGGGTGAGGCAGAAGACGAAGAGATTACGTGCGAGGGTGAGAGGCTTTTTCAGGCTACTCAGGAGCTGGTGCTTCAGGAGGCGGCCGCTGGTCAGAGAAGACGGTCTTTATTACACATCTATACGTCACTCTAACTCTTTCTACGCCGATGCAATTGCAGACTGCATTGACTTCATCAACCGCTCCTCCGCTTGACGGCTTCCCATTCGTTTCCAATTATGCAACCAATTTTTTTTTTTTTTTTTTGGTTTGTAAAAATCCCTCTGTTTTGTACATCATCCCAGCCGGCAGAGCAATATTAGTCAGTCGACGAAGCCTGTGTGTTAAGCATACGCCACTCAAGAAACTGCCGATGAAACAATATCAGTTTAAATCAGCTCTGACAAGTCCATTGTTCTTATGATCAAAAGGCCTGTTAAAAAGCCTATTAAGCATATACTGGGCCAGATGAACTATATGCTAACGCCACATAAGTATCAAATCAGATCTGACAGCTACACTATTATTAAAGGCCCGTTAAAAGCCCACGCAATGTTTCAGATCCTTCCTTGCTCGATTCAACGCGTCCTGAGTCTCAGACACTCCCCGGCGAGATGGAGGAATACCCGGAAGAGCTCAGGACGCCGCCGGTAAGTCTGGTGGCTCTCTTCGGATACTCGGAGCTACACGCGTCCATAACTAAGCATCTCCACTCCCAGCAGCCTCCCATCAACGCTCTGGCCTTCCCCGACTTCTCCCATATCCCCCTCCTCCTCGCTCATGATGATCAGATCAACCGAACCTCCTCCTTCAGAGATCCTCTCAGCGTCTCTGATTCTTCTTCTCCCACTCCTTCCAGATGCGGCGGCATCTTGAAACGGGATTGGTTGCTTAAGCATCGCACCAAGGTCCCTGCACTTGTCTCCGCCTTCTTTCCCTCGCATCACATCTTCGGCGATCCAACTCAATGGCTACAGGTCTGCTCCGATCTCGACAGCCTCAAGTACTTCCTCATCTCCCCTTCACTGTTTCCTTTGTTTCCCCTCCTTGTTTCAAAACCTTAGATTAACATTGCGATCTCCATTGCTAGATCCGTAATCCGTCCCAAAAACATCAAACTGGTGGTTGTCGTGGTCCAGTCTTCTCCACAGGGTAGCTTTTTTCTCCGATTATATATATTTTTTTCTCATTTCATCTCGGAACTCGTGGCTTACTCCTTGCCGACTTGTTCTAGAGGAAATTAGCGAAGATCGTCTTGTGGCACTGCGAAAGCGCGCAGAATTAGATTCTAAGTACGTGCTCTTCTTCAATTCCAGCATAGACTCTGAACTCACACTCTCTCTCTCCAGGCATATTTCTCTCCTCTTTTCTTGTTGTTTTATTTTGAACCTAGAACAAGGGGCCTTTCCTTCAATGCATTTCAACACGATATGTTTGCAGAATTACTTCTGCATTTGCAGAGTTGTCCCTTGCGTATTACAGAGAAGAAGGACGGAGAATCAAAAGCCGAGTTGAGAAAAGGAGTTCCAGTTCTCCTGATTTGAATGTTCGCTATTGTTTTAAAGTAAGCTTTTTGGTTGCCTCTGCTAAGTCAAATCATTTTGTTTCAAAGTATCTGGGAAAAGGAAGGCTCATTCATGCCATGACTGCTAGGTCGCTGTATATGCAGAGTTTCGTAGAGATTGGGGTGAAGCATTGAAGTTTTATGAAGACGCGTACCATTCCCTGCATGAGGTCTTTTTTAATCACTAATTGTTTTTTCCAACCCATCTGTCACGCTAATGTATTCTGCTTTTTGTCAAGAAGTTGCTTTTAATGCGTATATGGTTATTGCCTTTTTTAAGGTTATGTATATTTTTCTGTGGTTTCCACACATTCAATTTTGACGATCAATTTTGTTTATGCAAACAGATGATTGGGACATCAACTAGGTTGCCTGCAATACAACGCTTGGTCGAGATCAAGACCATAGCTGAGCAATTGCATTTCAAGATATCAACGCTTTTGTTGCACGGTGGAAAGCTTGTAGAAGCAGTGACATGGTTTCATCAACATAAAGCATCATATGAAAAGGTTGTTGGATCTACAGAATTCATTTTTCTCCATTGGGACTGGATGAGTAGGCAGTTTCTTGTCTTTGCTGAGTTGCTGGACACAAGCTCAGCAACTGGTCAGAGCTTTTCATCCTTAAACCAAGGAACTGCGGAAATATCTTTGACTGAGTTTGAGTTTTATCCTGCCTATTATTATCAGGTCAGTCAATTATTCTCTATGTAACTCATAGTCGGAACATAATCGACACTTGGTGGTGCATTTGGTGTTAAATATTTCTGTGTCTTTTACCAGTTTCTCAAAACAACATTATATAAACTTAAACACCTACCTCGAAGCAAATGTTGGATTTTTCGTCCTCTTTCTCATAGATTTCTGAGCAGCCTCTGCCTTGGTACAGTATGTTGAAAATATAATATGTTCTTATCCACTGGAATATATATTCTACATGCAGTTGGCTGCTCATTACTTGAAGGATAAGAAATCTGCCCTGGAACTGTTGTTATCAATGTCTGAAACAGCTCAAGAGATTGATAGCAGCTCTGAGTCCATTACTCCTTCAGTCTATGTGGGTCAGTTTGCTCAGTTGCTTGAGAAGGGAGAAGCTCTTACACTTCACTCGTAAGCTGTTCATAATTCACCCCGCAAATCTGTGTAATAAAAACTAACTAACTATGCTACCACCCCCTCTTATGGTATGATTCTCTAATTTTTTGCAGTATAACGGATGAAGAGTACACACGGTTTACAATTTCAGAAGCAAAGAGATTTCAGGATTCCTTTGAAATTATTGCTTGGCTGAAGAGATCTTATGAATCATTTACCAACCTTAAAGCCCGGAGGATGGCTGCTCTTTGTGCATTTGAAGTAGCACGGGAATACTTTGATTTGGCTGATCCCAACAACGCAAAATTCTTTTTCGATATTGCTGCAAACTTGTACAGACAAGAAGGTTGGGTAACTTTGCTCTGGGAGGTGTTGGGCTACCTGCGAGAGTGTTCGAGAAACCTTGGTGCTTTGAAAGATTTTGTAGAGTTGTCCCTTGAAATGGTTGCACTGCCTGTAACATCTTACGACGATTCTGGGAACGTGAGAAACAAAGCTTATGGTCCTGGAGGTCCTGCAACCATTTCACGAAGAGAAAGTATACATCGAGAAGTTTTTACTCTTGTCTGTCGTGAAGCCGAGCTGTTATCATCTACCAGAGGAAGTGAGTTCAAATTAGCAACTGATAGTCCCCTTCATCTTGAGATTGATCTTGTCAGTCCTCTGAGGCCTGTTCTCCTAGCTTCAGTTGCTTTTCACGAGCAAATGATCAAGCCTCGCACTTTGTGCTCTATTACATTGTCACTGCTTTCTCATCTACCTCTTCCAGTTGAAATAGATCATATAGAAGTTCAGTTCAATCAATCTACGTGCAACTTTGTCATCAGAAATTCCCAGAGGCCTCTTTGGGCTTCTGCCTCTAACACTGTTCAAAGTGGTAGCCAAGTGGAGAATGAGCCATCGCTGGTGCTTGTGCCGAATAATTGGTTAAGGTTGACATATGCAGTCAAGTCTGGTTAGTGTGATTTAATTATAAGGGTGTTGTTTGTATCTCACACACTTGCACGTATTGCAATTTTACATCGAAATTCAAACCTGTTTTGAACTATGTATTCTTAGTTACCAGTTAGCAGAACTGAAGCGACAGAACTTGTATTTATTTTATGAAAGCAAAAAGAAAGTGGTTTTCTTGGCTGTCTAACGTTTCACACATTTTTTTGTTTCATCTGCAGAGCAAAGCGGCAAGCTTGAGTGTCTTTCAGTTCTCGCAAAATTGGGGCCTCTTTTCACTATCTGTTCAAGAGCCGAGAGTCCTGCTGCAATGGAGGATTTGCCTGTCTGGAAGCATGAGAATCGTGTGGAATCTCTGCCAACAAAGGACCCAGTTCTTGCAGTTTTTGGCCAGAAAGCTACTCAAGTTGATGAACCTGAACCACAGGTGGACGTCAGTCTAGGTGCTTCTGGTCCTGCCCTGGTTGGAGAAGATTTTATGATGCCTATCGTGGTGACTTCAAAGGGTCATGCCGTATACAGTGGTGAATTGAAGATTAATTTAGTTGATGTGGGTGGTGGTGGTTTGTTTAGCCCAAGAGAAGCAGAACCGTTTTCTCTAGAAAGCCATCATGTTGAAATCTGTGGTATTGATGGGGCAGAGGGCAACGATGAATCTGAGTCTGAAACAGGGAACATAAAGAAAATTCAGCAATCTTTTGGGCTGGTTTCTGTTCCACACCTGAAGGAAGGGGAATCATGGTCGTGCAAACTAGAAATCAAGTGGCATAGACCCAAGCCTGTCATGCTTTTTGTGTCATTGGGTTACTTGCCACATGGCAGTGAAGCCAATACCCAAAAAGTTCACATACACAAGAGCTTGCAGATCGAAGGGAAGATGCCTCTTTTAATAAGCAATCGGTTTATGTTGCCATATAGAAGGGATCACCTATTGCTCAATAGGATCAAGCCAGCCCCTGATTCTGAAGACATCTCTTCTCTGCCGCTGAACGAAAAAAGTGTGTTAGTTGTCAGTGCAAAAAATTGCTCAGAGATAGCTCTGAAACTGGTGTCTATGTCCATTGAATTTGATGATCAGCAAGGGGAAACTTCATGTTTGATTCAGCAGGGTGGTGGGTATGGAGGTTCCCCAAGCTCTACTAATCTTGCGCCAGGGGAAGAGTTCAAAAAGGTTTTCACAGTCATACCAACAACGAGAACTCCAAAGCTTGGTTTGGGATCAGTACATTTAAAATGGAGGAGACAGGGAGGTGACATAACAGAGGCATGTGTTTCAACAAAGCACAAACTTCCTGAAGTAAATGTGGAGGCATCACCACTGGTAATGAGTTTGAACTGTCCTCCATATGCCATTCTTGGGGAACCCTTCACTTACGTCGTTAGAATCGGCAACCAGACACAGTTGCTGCAAGAAGCAAAGTTTGCTCTGGCTGATGCACAGAGTTTTGTCCTGTCTGGTTCTCACAGCAATACGGTTTCAGTCCTTCCCAAGTCAGAACACGTCTTAAGTTATAAGCTAGTGCCTCTGACTTGCGGTGAACAGCAACTCCCCAGGATAACTTTGACATCAGCGCGATACTCTGCTGAGTTTCAGCCATCTGCTGTTGCTTCAAGAGTCTTTGTGTTTCCCTCAGCTCCACATACCGCCAAGTAGTGTACCTTGACGTGACTTGGTTTTCAGATGTCTATGGACTTTCAGCCATTTGTGGTTATTGAACCAGTTTGGTGAATTTTGTTCCTGAAATGTCCACTATGTTGTATTTCCTTTTTTTTCTTTTTCTTATGTTGATAATAATGGCTATATTTGGAGAACTCAGACTAAACCCATAGGATTAGGAAATGGAACTACTATTTATGGACACAATCGGTTTTGAGATTTAGAACACCGACATATGTTTGTTGGAACTTGCAACTGTTTTTCTTTTAATGCAAAAAGCGTGAGTGTTTAAAACGACCATTCATAGTCAAGCAGATAAACATGATTCTACCAAGTAGTATCAATCATGTTTAAGCTTGTCTAGCGTTTAGGGAATCTGTACGTTCATTGTAGTGGGCCTTTTGTGTATGGGTATCATATCATTGTATATGGGCCTTTTGCGTATGGGTATCATATCATTGTATATGGGCCTTTTATATATGGGTATCATATGATTGTATATGGGCCTTTTGTATATGGGTATCAAATCACTGTATTGGGCCTTTTGTATATGGGTATCATATGGTTATATATGGGCCTTTTGTATATGGGTATCATATGGTTGTATGTGGGCCTTTTGTATATGGGTATCATATCATTGTATATGGGCCTTTTGTATATGGGTATCATTAGAAAATGATTCAGGCTTCACGTTATATAATCTGCACTTTGTCTCTTGGCGTTGGGTTTGCCTTTTCCCAATTCAGCTCAAGCTTTCTTTAATCACACCATCATCAGAATTAGCATCTGTTTAGATTGGAGTTGGAGCCTCTCGAATCTAGATCACTGGCGGGCGAAGTTGATGGAAAGCCGACCGGGAGTTTTGGTCGTCGGATCCTCTGGCGTCGGCAAGCGCACCCTCCTCTCTCGTACGCGCTTCTCCCTTTGGATCCGATTTCTGTTTACCGTTAGTTTTGCTCTAATCTAGGTGTTTAGCTTTGACGGTAAATAAATATGTAATGACAGGATTGCTCTCTGTCGAATTTGAGGATTCATCGGAGTCATCATCTCAAACACAAGTTCAGGGGTACAACGGAACAACTTGTTTTATGTGTGCGTGTGTGTACCCATTTCCTGAACAACTTCTTACCCTTACTGTTTCTGTAACATGTGGGCAGCTGGACGATTAACACTAAGTATTACTCTGCGGATGTTTCTGTATGGATATCACATATTTGCGATGACTACTCCTCTCTACCCATTCCCCCTCAGTCACATCCACTGGTGGCATTAGTTTTGGTCTTCGACTTGAGTGAGGTTTGACATTGATACCACTGTGCCTCATTATTCTCACCTTTCCATCCGCATAACCCTTTTACCCGATTCTTTGCAGCTGTCAACTCTTGTTGCTCTTCAAGACTGGGTTTCTCATACTGACATCAACAATTTTGATATATTGTTGTGCATTGGTAACAAAGTAGATCGTGTCCCTCATCACCTAGCTCATGATGAGTATAGACGACGCCTTTTGAAGGCAACAGACCCCTCTAGAATTCTGTATTCGGACATTGATGAGTTTGGGATCTCCCAAACTGAAGGAAGCAGCTTGTTGGGAAGTGAAGATACATCTTTCGATATCAGGGGATCATGTCTTGAGTGGTGCTCTGAGAACAGCATCGAGTTCATTGAGGCTTGTGCGTCTAATCCTGATTTTGACAAATGTGAGTTTTATCTTCTTCAGACAATCCTTCCTTCTTCATATTGACTGCAGTGTGCAGGTTTTTTTCTGGTTACTCCTTGTTTCCATCAAATATGAAAATTACCCTGTACTGAGCTTGTGAAAGTGTTCCACATTTATGGGTGAAAAGGATGAGCCGAGAATACGTATTTGTCTCTAGCATTATTGAGGCTCAAGGGTTGGTCCTTGTAGGTTTATCAGTCGATGGGGATTCTCAAGGGGTTGAACGTCTATTTGGTGCTCTTTCGGCTCATATGTGGCCTGGGATGATTCTGAAATCGGGTGATAAGATAAATGAACCGGTGTTAGCTCAAGGGGAAGGTTGTTTGTTCCTTCCATTTTCTTTTCCCATATACTGTATGTTCCTGAAACGTCCGCAACCGGATTTCTTACCCGGTTGAGGACGTTTCAGTTGCCCTTGGATTCATGTTGATTGGATCTTATATTTTCTCGTTCTCAGAGTTGTCAGAAGAAGAATCTGAATACGAATTGGAGTATGAAGTGCTATCAGCAGGCTCAGCTGATCCATGGGAAGAAAGATGGGTTTCTGCAAGTGAAACACATTCACATGCAGATGATGGCGGATCCACTTCACAGGAAAACCTCCATGGAGAAAATGATACAGTGAAACCGAATAAAGTTGTGGATGAAGAGCTGCGGCTGTCAGGGTCAAGGTTAGAGCCGCAGAATGAGACTGACAGAGCAATAGTATCAGATGAACAACTTTTGGACACAGAAAATGAAAAATGTTATGAGTTTGAAGACGTGGAACAGTTGATGTCAGAAATAGGGAACATCCGGGACAACTTGCGATTGATGCCTGATTTCCAGAGGAGGGAAATAGCTGCAAATTTAGCGATGAAAATGGCTTCCATGTTTGGAGGTGACAGTGATGATGAGGAAGAACCTGAGTGAGTCCGTTTATATCAAGTATTGTGGAACGTCAGCGTGAGCTACGGTTTAATCCTTTCTTTATACAATCTTATCAATATATTTTTCTTGTTTGTGATAGATTATGGCATTAATAGTCAGTTGCGGATGTAATACAAATCCAGTAAGCTATTTTAGTTATCTGGGCCGACCTGTTATGGATCTTTTAGCTTTTCCGGTAGAGATGTAAGAGCTCCTAGAATACAGCCTTATACAGACATCCTAGTTGGTAATACTTGGCAAAGCAATTATATTGGCATACAAGTAGTAGAAAACAAAGCCCCGGATGATGGAATTTGTTCTGCATTCCTTTTGAGTATTAATCCACATCATTAGCAGGAACAGGCTTCACAAAGGAGAACTGGTTTGCAGGGCTAATATCTCCAGTATAATCCATCTCTGCGGGGTGATCACCAACCCCGATGATATCGTGCCCCTCTACCGGTACAGGAGATAATGGCTCAGCTTCAAGATCAGACATGTTTTGGTCTTCAAAGTTACTCATGTAAGAAGCTGTCGAGTGACCGGTGGTTTTGGAGCGGAGTAGAGTGGCTCCAGAGGTGTGATAGGCTGAGGTAGAGGTGCTGACACTGCCAGAACCATCAAGGGTCTTTGTTGGGGTATTTCTCGCTTTGCCCTTCTTCTTCTTCGCAGTCATGTGCCATTTTTTCAATGCTTTTGCCATTTGCTCATCAAACACAGCTTTCTTCATGTGTGAACCCATCTGCCCACGTCAGCATAAGTGCCCACATCAGCATAAGTTTGTTGCTAGGTTCCTCCGTAGATAAACATATCTGGAGAGTAAAGGCTGAGATTAGGATAAGGTACCTGAGTAACTAGTGCGTACAGTGGAAGTGTGATGTAGCTGCACAAAATCAAAGCTCCAACACTGCAAATTAATCAAACTTGTTCAGCTCATTAGAATCGTTCCAAGAGGCAAGATAGATCTATCGATTGGGTTATTCACTAGTGAAGAATAAGTTTTACCCTAGAGAGAGTTTGGCGATGACAAGTTTGAAATTGGTGTGGAAACATGATTTTAGCCCAAACGAATACTGCATGCCAAAATTAAGGAAATGTATTAGTCATTTCTATCATTGAAGATATAGAAGAGTATACATGAGGCCAAAAGGCAAAAGGCAAAATCTGGAAATGCGAGAGATGTCGTTACCCAGACCCAGAAGAAGTATGTTATCTGGAAAGCGTTCTATACAAAAAGAAGAGGCATTTAGACACAAGTTGTAGCATGGGGCTAAAGATGAACACAAGTATAACATGCAATGCTGAATTTGTTCGGAACTAAAAACAATGTAAGTACCTGAAATAAGGCGAAGTGTAGAAGATGAAGCAGCAACTGAGGGCGATTAAACCAAAAGTACTTATCTGAACCATGCACAAGAGGAATCCCTTGAACAACTGCGTGTCTCTCTGTGATTCCCAGAGCCATTCTTGTTAGGATCGCTTGAAGCTTCGTACTGACAGCTAATATGATCTGCAAGGGTTGTAATTAAAAACGAGACTTAAAAGCCCTGACACAGTAGAAGATTTCGCTCAAGAGTATACTTGTCTTACAAGTACAGGCAGGATTGACGCCCAAAACAGTGTTTCCCAGCCTAATCAGGAATAGGAGAATTTTTTCAGTACACCAGTAACCAATAATTAGGTAAAGCAAGCAAATGCAGATCTGGCTCACCATTAACATTCAGAAGTAGGAAAACTACAAATGATGCCCACAGAAGAGGACTGCATAGGAAAACTTCATCAGCAATGTCAACAAATACCTCAACGCACTAGCATTGTGAGTGCGTTTTGTGTTCCGTACCTTATTCCAACTACCACCTTGAAATCGTCTTCCAATGATCTTTTGATATACTTCTGGAAGTCGAACTTTCTTCCAGGAGCTAAATGGGCCTAAAGGAGACCCTCCCGTAAACATCACCATAGTATGTGTAAGGCAAATACAAGAGAGAATTGAGTTTTGCCTTACAGCGATAAAGCCATGTCGCAGAGTTAAGTAGTCGGTCCTGCCGACAGATCGGAAAAACTGCTGTAGGAAGCACCCCTGTAAATCAGATGGTCGAGAGAGCAAATATCAAATTTTCATGAACAACTTGATGCCATGAAGGCTTGCTAAAGAAGAAGGAAATATAATGCTTCTCACAGCATAAAAGAAGAAGGGGATTTTTGTCCAGAAACTAGAATGTTGTCTAACGAAGGACGTCTCATGAGTGAGCCTGAATCTTGATGGATCTATGCATAGAGAGGAGCCACTTTAGTGACCTATAAAACAAGTTTTAGTGAAGAAGAACTCGCCTACCGATTGAAAACTCGTAATCATGAGAAAATGTCTCCTGCTCCCACTTTTTCCAGCCACGGATCTGCAGTTACAGAAAATGATGAATAGCTAGGATTACGAAAGGAGGACGTAAGTCAGGCTTGTCGTACCTTGAGTCTGCCAAGCATCATGGTGATGAAACTATAGAGGATATGAAAGGCAGCCATAAAGAACAATAGGATGTGTAGCTGGTGCAAACCCGTGGCAGGTATGAGTGGTTCATGACCCTGCGGAAAACAAAAGAGTGTGATAACACAGTAGAGAGCCTAAAGTTCATTAAAAGGGAAGCTAGAGATGACCTCATCGCAGCGGGTAGAGGTAGTGGCAGCAGCTAGACGTCTGCGGTGGGTCTTGTCTTGATTATGAGTAGAAGGAGCTGGACAAGGTAACATAGAGGCTGCAGCCTTTTCAGGAATACAAATCTTGAGAATGTACTGCTCTCCAAAGGTGAGTAACAAGGAAATGAATCCTAGAATCATCAACTCTGCATCCGTTTCATACATCTAATTAGTTTCCTTAACCAAAGACAGTAGGAGAAAACAAGTCTCTGGTCTTACCGGCCTTTATTTTTTCCAAGGCTTCAAGCAGAGAGTTCTTATGTTTCTCCCACAACCACTGAGAGAAAGAAAAAAAAGTTTAGAGGAGAACACATGCGGAAGGTAAGGAAGAACAAAAAGGGGGAATTCAAAGAAAACCGTGGCAACTCTGTGAAGAGCCTTCTCGAGGAGAACTGAGACAAGGATGAAGAAGGTACAGACGAGGGCAACGGCCCAGGTGGGAGTCTGGGAGAGCCCTTTTTCTTTGGCACCGCCTTCAGAGGAAGCTCGGACACAGCTGGTAAGCAACAGAGAGCAGAAGAGCAAAGTGGCCCAACACCAAAAGCATATTGCGGCCATCCTTTGTCCTTGATTACGTGAAACAATGAAGAGGGCAAAGAGACTGAAAAACATAAAACAAATAAATGCGGTGTTGACTTGAACGTCTGTTTGCCGTGATATGTTATGAATCAATAAATTATCAATGTTTGTTTGACACTGGGGGTTGAAATTGAATAGAATCAACCTAAGACGTCTGTAAGTGTCTCCTTCATGTCTCTATTCAAAACCCGACCCTTACAGTCAACAGCAAACTAATTATGTCACTGTTGTGTGGCTCTATCAAAAACCAAGTAGGAGTCTTATTCCACTTTCTTCTCGAAGAAGAGAATGATCCGTCCAACACACTCATCAATCCTTATTGAATATTGACTAATTTGGTTATGCTTTTATGATTGCTTTCCGCTTTTAACCTTTTTTTTTTTTTTACGTCTTTCCACTTTAATTAGTTAAGTAAGTATATATTTCCCAACTTGCAACTTTATAGATATAGAATATCATCTTACTCTTGGCCATTGCTCCACTACCTACCACCCTTTTTCTTGTTTTCTTTTATTTATTTACCTAAATGTTTTTATATACATGGAGGAGAATCACCACTTTCTCAGCCTTGTACTAGTAATAGAACAAAAGACTCCTCTTTGTCCCCATCTCTCTTTTTAGTTTCATGTGATCCAATCATGCTGTAAAGTTTTCTTTGGTTGAAATATATCTTGACATATATAATAAAACCAAAAGAAAAAAAACCTTCATTCTTTATTTTATCATCTACCGTTCGTTGATCATTGGTAGTGGTTGGACCCCGCTGTGGTCGAAGCCCATTGTTACAGGAAAACGGGCTTGTTCGCGGCCCATTTCTCTT
>OVAQ01000444.1:0-32491 GCA_900406345.1 Erysimum cheiri
GGAGTGTGTGACAAGAGAATCCACTTTTCTAAAAATTATACGTTTTTAGGATCGTTTTGGGGTTCATCCCATTATTAAGATCGAGGAGTGTGACGAGTGGTTTAGGTCTTTGTGGTTGGGCAGAAAGTAAAGGAGCCCAAGGTTCACAATGAACTGACATACGCTTATGCAAATATATTTTAAGAGTTCATTATTCTCACTGAAAACTACCGGTGATCGTTTCTTTGAGGCTGCAAAGATACTTTACGCATTCATATTAAACTGCGTCAAGTTAGCGCAGCCACACTTGTGAAGTTGAAATAGTTCCAAGTTGCTGTTGATGCAGCAAGGAATGCTTAAGAGTGAAGAGACGTGGAAACAAGTCTGCTATTATTACCAGAACAGGGGATGCTTCATTAATGAATTAGTATCTCTAACGTAGTAAGATACCGTCCAGAGAAGCTGTTTCAACAAAGACTTCACATTCCCAAGAACTTGTGATGAGCAACAACACCGGAAGGAAGTTGTCTATAATTTATTTATACACACAATATATATAAGTATATAAAAAAAGGTTTTACATTACATAAAAAGGAATTCACACCATTGGGCCGGGTAAAGGACAGATGAGGAATCGGTTTCGCATATAGTCACGAGACAATTCTTTGGAGAGTCTACTCTTATCATCAACGAACGCGAGGATTGACATATGACCCTTATAGCCCTTTTCCGAAAGACCGGATTTGATATTCCGATAAATAAAAATAGGATCGTGTTTCTCAAGGATTGACGAATCCTCCACGTACCAGTAGACGTTAATGTATTGCCCTAGCGAGCGTATAAACAATTAAGACACGTACGGAGAAAAAAAAGTCAGATCGTCAACATATTACCATAACCGATGGGACGACTAGTCAATAAAATAGACAAACAATTCAGAGAGAAGTCCTTACAACCGAATTTTTTGCTGGCGTGGGATAAATCGTTGAACATGGCTTCAACGACGGAGCTATCGAGAAAATTAGAGACTCGAGATGAGAGACGCTTAGGGATACATTCGCCTTTTTTTATTAAAGACTTACATTCGCAGCTGTGTATAGGCTCATTTTTGGTTTTAGCGACAGGGATTCCAACACTCTTACCTAATAGGCTTGTAGGATCGTAGTTAACTTTCTTTTTGATAGCTTCAATAAGACTTGCGAGCTGCTTCTCTTCTCCCATGGATTTTCAGAGTATAATCAACTTTGATGGTATAGATTGCTTTCTCAATGCCCAGATAAGAGTCTGCACTGCCATGTAGTGAGTTCTCGCATATTTAGTTCCTGGAATAGTACGAGATCTAGATTACAGACATATGTAAAAAAAAAAAAAAAAGTGTTGAAAGTTAAAGAATTCACCATAATTAGGTACGAGACTGAAACTGAATCCGGCACTTCTGTACAAAGTTGGGGAGATATTATCATCAACGAACGCAATGAGGTACGGGTCAACATCACAACCCATATCCTCAAGCTTGGATGTGATATTCCCGCGAACCAAGTTAGGATCCAGAGAATCAAGGGTTGAGAGATCCTCCACATCCCAGAAGACCGTTGTATCCACTGGCGACAGGTTTAACAAAACACACACGGAAACAAAACAAAGAATCAGATCCTCCAATTCAAATTTTACTATGACAGATATCGATTATTATGAAAATCTAACCCCTATATATATATAGATCAACAATTTCGAGATCTTACGGCAGCATTTAGTGGTTTCCATCGAGATCTTACAGTATACCAAAGGACTAATTTTTTTTTTTTTGGGTGGAAACCAAAGGACTAATTTATTTGATTAGTGTAAATCTTTCTTTATATTATTCAAGTGTAAAAAGGACTAAAAAATACATTAACAAGTAAGGAAAACTAATAAATAATATTAATATTTGATCCTCCGATCGAGTTCGGGCTTTTAAAGAAATAACATCCTCCGACCTCCTCGGACGGACGTCTACAAAAATTAAAGCCCACATAGGCTTTGTTTTTCATCTTCTCTGCAAAGGAGAATCAATGGATCACCAATAAGCAACAGCAAGACAAAAACAAATGTTGAATGTCAGAGATTCCATACCTAATCAAGATGAAAGCTCAAAATAATGAGGTTAGGTTGCTTCAAAGGATTACATCTGCTGTGCCTTGATAACAAGCAAGTGAGCCTTTCGCTGTAATATTCACTCCCTCCTTTGTGTGCCTCAGAGGAATGGCTATGCCATGGTTTGACCCTGAAAACCATGTAAAACATATTTCAGTGACTAGAGATTACAGCGTCAAATGAAATGGAATGGTAATAGCACACATTTCACCCAAAAATTATCAATGTTTGTACGCTACCTTATTGAATGAGCTGTAGCAATATCACAAGAATTGCATGATCCTCTGGCAGATTGATGATATAAGTAACACAGCCCTTTTACGTGCTATCAGGAGGTCCTTCAATTAGAAGTGAATATGTCTGAGAGCTAAACTTGCAGCTGTTTTTCTCCATAATGTTGAATAGTTCATAAAATGCCTCTACAAGTCCCTGCTTCCCCACGCCATCAATGATGATCTTCCAAGCTAATTCATCGTCATAATAACCACATTGAAGCAAACTCTGGAAAACCAACGCCCCTCTCTCTTTTTCTCCTTCTTTATACAGCCCACATATCAAGATTTTGCAAGACTCTAGTTGCGGTAAGTGACCAGCACAAATCATTTTATCTACAACCTCTGCTGCTTCGTTATGCTTTTCCAGCTTGCAGCAACAGCTAAGAAGCGCATTGAAAACCAACTCACTAGGAGATATTCCTCCGTTTTGTTGCATGTGATCCAACACCTTTTCCGCAACTCTGAGATTCCCAATTTCACAGAGCCCTAATATCAGTTTTTCATAGGATTTGGCGTTGGGAGTTACACCGTGTTCAACCATTTTCTCAAGAAGCTCAACAACAACATCAAACATCACGCTGAGTCCTGTTTCAGCGACTTTCTCTTTTCCATATTTCATCTCTAGCAGATGTTTGATCAGAGACAAAAATGTATGTTGAGAAGGTTCACAACCAGTATCACGCATGCGCTTGAGGACATCAAATGCGGAATTTGTCTGCCCTAGATCTCCATAACCTTTAATTAGAGAGGAATAAGTGAATAAATCTGGGGAAACACCATTTTCCTTCATCTTTGCCAACATATCCTCAGCGTCTTGCAGTCTCCCTTCTTTACAATAGGTTTGAATAAATGTTGTGTAAGTATGTGCATCAGGCTTTGTTCCAGAGGACAACATTTGCTGAAAACGTCTATAAGCGTGATCAAAATCCCCGTCCTTTAGCAATCTATGAATCAATATAGTATCCGTACTAACTGTAGGCTGTAGACCAATCTTCACCATCTTTTCCTCCAACAACGTTGCTTCTTTCAATTTTCCGTCGGTGCATAACCCATGAATCAGGGCATTAAAAGTCAACGAATTTGGCAAGCAATTCTCACTCAACATTTTCTCAAGCATAACATGAGCTTCGTCTTGTTTACTAGCCTTGCAGTATCCATCAATCAATGCAGTATACATCACCACATTTGGATTTACACCTTTCTGCTCGAGAGAATCAAACAGGTTACAGGCTTCCTCCACTCTTTTGCTTTTACACAAAGAGTCTATCATACTAGTATAAGTCCACTGGTCTGGAACTATTCCTCTATCATTCATCAAACTAAGTAATCTATATGCACTATCAAAATTACCGGATCTACACTGCCCATCTATTAATGAATTGTAAGTGACCACATCTGGAAGCACTTTACGCTCCAGCATTTTATTAAGCACTCCCATTGCTTTGTGCACATTCCTTTTACAATACCCCTTTATCAGTTCATTGTATGTGCGTGTATTCGGACTGAGGTTACGTGATTCCATCAACTCCACAAGGCCTAGCGTAGCTTCAATCATCCCCAGCTGACAATACCCATTAATCAATGCATTGTAAGTGATTACATTTGGCATCAACCCTTTCTCAAGCATCTGACCTAGCAACTCTCTTGCCTTCTCGACCTTACATTGACTGCATAAACTATCAATTAGCACCGTGTACGTGTGAATATTCGGCTTAATGCCTTTCTCTTCCATCTCCTTAACCAAGTTAAGAGCTTCAGACTTCCGTTCTGATCCACACAAAGCCTTTATAAGCACTGTATAAGTACGAACTGTTGGATAACAGTCGTCATCCTTCATTTTCACAAACAAGTCCATAGCTTCATCAACCCTCCTCGCTACACAAAGACCATGTATAAGGTGAGTGTAAGCAACCTCATTTCTTCGGCATCCCTTCAAAGGCATCTCCTTAAAAACCTTAAAAGCAGAATCTAAATCCTTCCTTTGACAATAACCCATAATCAAAGAGGTATACGTAAAAAAATCAGGATCCAAGCCAGCCTCAACTATCTTACTCACATACTGATTCGCCTCTTCCACATTCCCCAGCTTGCAATACCCATTAACCATTTTGTTATATGTGTAAATGTTGGGATAAACCTTATCCTCCAACATTTCCATATAAAGCTGCTTCATTTCATTGACCAATCCAAATCTAGCCAACGAATTCAACAATGTGTTGTAACACCCAATAGTAAGCTTATACTTAAGCTCAAATCTTTCTTCTTTACTCATCTTCCTACAAAAATCCAATACAAACAAAGCGTCTCCCACTGAATCACAGCTCTTTATCATCCATAACCTGATCTTAAACACAACACCCTCATATCCATTGTTGATGAGAAGAGTAAGAAGGGATGCATAGGAATATACACTGTGCTTGTATCTCGGATTCTGTGAGATCCAGTGAGAAAAATTAAGAGCTGTTTTGGGATCTAGATCGAGCGAGAATAGTGAGGAGACGTGGGAAGGGCTTATCGCAGGAACCATTGATTTCAAGGACGGAGATTTATGCCAATTGGGTTTAGAGAGAATTGAGAGTAGACGGTGTGGAACACTCGTTGGATCAGATTCTTCCGCCGGAAGATTGCGAATTAGTGGAGACACGGAGCAAAGCTGCCGGCGAGTGAACAGAGAAGGAACCGTAACATCCTTCGAGAATTTCTTCTTCAGGACTTCTACGGCGGAGATTGAACCATTCAAACACGAGTCGCACCGTGGTTGTATTCGACGGATCATCGATGATCCGTGGCGTTTTGGATCTCTCCGAACAGAGACGGAAGAGAATAGAAAAGGAGGAAACTTTGGACAACGATTTTCCAGAATCGGGAGGGTTTATCTAATGGGCCTAAGTGGGCTGTTTTATGTTCAAGTTGCTCACCTTTATGGGCCTTAATGACCTTAAATGGGCCGATATGAGCTACATTGAGGCGATGATCGGAGAAATAATACGCCGGCGATGAGAAGAGATTATAACGGCGGATCGATCGCCTTTACTAGATTTTACAGCTTCTTTGTTACCAAAACCTGTTCGCCGGAATCTTCTATCCATAGTCAGTTAAGGTTTCTCAGCATCACTTGTGACTCCGTGACGACGACGCACACTTTCTCTCCGCTTCTCAGACAATGCATAGACGAAAGATCGATATCAGGACTCAAGAAAATCCAAGCTCAGATGCTCAAATCAGGTTTTCCTGTCGAACTTTCCGGAAGCAAACTCGTCGACGCGAGTTTAAAGTGTGGCGAGATCGGTTACGCACGCCAGCTGTTCGATGGAATGCCTGAGAGACATATTGTAACATGGAACTCTGTAATTGCTTATTTCATTAAGCACAGAAGAAGCAAGGAAGCTGTTGATATGTATAGATTGATGATCACGAATAATGTTTTGCCAGATGAGTACACGTTGTCCAGTGTTTTCAAAGCGTTCTCAGATTTGAGTCTTGAGAAGGAAGCACAGAGAAGCCATGGACTTGCTGTGATTTTGGGTTTGGAAGTCTCAAACGTGTTCGTTGGAAGTGCCCTTGTGGATATGTATGTAAAGTTTGGTAAAACGAGGGAGGCGAAGTTAATATTGGACCGCGTGGAGGAGAAAGATGTAGTTTTGATCACAGCTTTGATCGTTGGTTACTCGCAGAAGGGTGAAGATAGAGAAGCTGTTAAGGCATTTCAAAGTATGTTAATGGAGGAAGTTCAGCCTAACGAGTATACTTACGCTAGTGTATTGATATCTTGTGGAAACTTAAAGGATATAGGTAATGGCAAGTTGATTCATGGACTTATGATCAAGTCTGGTTTTGAGGCTGCTCTTGCTTCACAAACTTCTCTTCTTACAATGTATTTGAGGTGCAGTTTAGTCGATGATTCCTTGCGGGTTTTCAAGTGTATTGAGTACCCAAATCAGGTGACTTGGACGTCTCTTATATCGGGGCTTGTCGAAAACGGTAGGGAAGAGATGGCTCTAACTGAGTTTAGAAAAATGATGCGTGATTCAATCAAGCCTAACTCTTTTACATTGTCAAGTGCTCTCAGGGGGTGCTCGAGTCTCGCAATGTTTAAAGAAGGCAGACAAGTTCATGGTATAGTGACTAAATATGGTTTTGATAGAGATAAGTATGCCGGATCAGGGCTCATTGATCTGTATGGGAAATGTGGATGCTCAGACATGGCAAGGTTGGTTTTTGATACCTTGAGTGAAGTTGATGTTATATCTTTAAACACAATGATCTATAGTTATGCACAGAACGGTTTTGGACGAGAAGCACTTGAGTTGTTCGAGAGAATGATAAATCTTGGACTGCGGCCGAATGATGTAACAGTCTTGAGCGTACTCTTGGCTTGTAATAACTCTGGATTAGTTGAGGAAGGTTGTGCATTCTTTGACTCCTTCAGAAAAGATAAGATCACGTTGACGAATGATCATTACGCTTGTATGATAGATATGCTAGGACGGGCAGGGAGATTAGAGGAGGCTGCAATGCTAATAACCGAGGTAATAAACCCTGACTTGGTTCTGTGGAGGACGTTGCTTAGCGCCTGTAAGATTCATAGAAAGGTAGAAATGGCAGAACAGATAACGAGAAAGATCCTTGAGATAGCACCTGGAGATGAAGGAACTCTCATTCTAATGTCAAATCTATACGCATCCACGGGGAAGTGGAACAGAGTGATTGAGATGAAGAGTGAGATGAAGGAGATGAGGCTGAAGAAAAATCCAGCAATGAGTTGGGTTGAAGTCGATAGAGAGACGCATACATTCATGGCTGGAGATTTGTTTTTGCATCCAAACTCGGAGAAGATTCTTGAAACTCTTGAAGAGCTAATCAAGAAGGCTAAAGATTTGGGGTACGTTGAAGACAAAAGCTGTGTGTTTCAAGACATGGAGGAGAGTGCAAAGGAGAGATCTTTGCATCAACATAGCGAAAAACTGGCCATAGCTTTTGCAGTTTGGAGAAATGTTGGTGGAAATATAAGGATCCTAAAGAACCTTAGAGTTTGTGTTGATTGTCACAGTTGGATCAAGATCGTATCAAGAGTTATAGAGAGAGAAATTATCTGTAGAGATTCAAAGAGATTTCATCATTTCAGAGATGGGTTTTGTTCGTGTGGAGATTATTGGTAAAAGTATGGGTTTGTATTCGGCGCAAGCCCATTTCTTCTGAACTGTAAAATAGATATATAAGCCCAACATTTTGTATTATTGGTTGTAGTCTTGTATATGAAAATGACAATGTTATACTCTAACAAAAGCAGAAATGGGTCAAATAAAACTAGTGAAAACGTAATTTGTGATCGTTTAAATATATACATACAACAGAATTGCCAGAATTTTTTCCTTGGTTTTTGAAAAAATTAAGTCAAGTGATTTACTCTAGCTATGGCATTTGGAAGAAAATAAGCAATCTAACTATTAATTAATTTTTAATAGCATAGTTGGCTATACTTTTTCAGAAAAAGAAAATTTAATAGTTGGAGGCAAAGTCGAATCTCTAATATAGTGATATACTATAAATCTTTTGGAATCTAAAATTTGGAGTTGGATAATCGTTTTAAATTACTATATAATTTCGGTTACCAAGAAAAAAAAAAAGGCAATGATGTGATATAAACATGTAACTCGTTTTGTGTTGGAAGTTTTCATCCTTTACTTTTCATCATTACCAAAAGACGTTATTGTGTGATGAGGTTATGACAAATTTCGTATTTTTGTTCGGTTCGACAGCCACATGTACAAAACTTGATTCAAAAGAAAAGCAAAAGTTGTAAAGCTTTGGTATCATATAGTATAATATATGCTTCCGTTTTTTACTCGTTTGGAATAACAATCTAACTTTTTCCACTTTTTTCCAAGTGGAATGATTTACTACTTTCACCCACTTTAGAATTCACATACATGCATGTGTGCGCATAATATAGTATTTAAATGTTAAAAGGACTCATAATAGAATAAAATAAGTATGCTGCTGTATGCATACAGAAAACCATGAAACTAATGTTGATCTAAATCGAAATCGGATTAGTCTACATGTCTCTTGTTTTTTCTGTAAGATATATATCTCATCCATTGAAGACACGTATATATCTTATGCTAACTCAAATTAAACGACACAACGCCTTTTTTGTACTGGTATGAATGATGATAAAACCTGAAAAATTGTTGCATTTAACTAGGGCGTACATTTAACCATCTCAATGTAGAGGAAGAGAAAAAATGATATAAAGGCGATGAATAAATTGGTAATATAATTTGTTAAAAAAAAAAAAAAAAAAAATTGGTAATATAATAAATATATAACTAGACTATCTCCTTCAATCACGAGTCGTATAATCGTGAGCTTCCTCGCAATTGGTTTGTTGTGGCAATGCCGTGAAATAACGACATATTAAATCTATTCATATTGTATGATACAAAAGCAGTTACATCACTTGTATTCACATTCATCATGCTCCTTCGCCATCCATCCGTTTCATTAAATCATCAAAATATTTCTATCATTATTATTTATTTTATTTTATTACACGTTTTTTTAAGTCATATATGATATATATTTGAAATCAATGACATTAAATTTAGCTTTTTATTTATCTAGTTTATGTTCATGGTCGTCGACCAATTAAAAGCAAGAAAAGTTTAGTTCTTGATCTTTTTAATACCTTTTTTAGGATGATTAAAAAAAAATTGATATGTCCAAAATAAGAAAACAAAAAGTTAAGGTATCCGAATGATAATGTTCGTAGGATGAAATATCGTATAAAGCAAACCAACAAATGATGAGTCTTAAAAAGCTTAAAAGGATATTGTAGTATGCAAAAGGGCCAACATTGGCTTTTAAGACCTGGATCAAAACATTGAAAAAGAAAAGAAAAAAAGTGATCGGAACCTAACAAAAGTAATTCTTATTGATGCTTGTAGGTATGTTGATCACTCTATAGATAAAATAAAATAATTGAGGAAGAAATAAAAATGAAAGAAATATAATAGTCTCGTACACTTTGTATTTTCTTTTATGATTAACATAGCTTTTTAACTTGAACCATTATATAAACGCTAAAGGTAAAAGATTAATTACATAGTGGGACCGCAGTTTCATTTATAGTCAAAGTAATTGAGTAAAGAACGAATAGTCGCATGCATGGCTAATAATTAAACAGATAAATCAAGTAAAAACTTTATAGATTGTTTGCAAATCAATATTCTTCTAGAACCCACAAACTGACAAAAGTGATTAAGGCATGTGTGTTTTTGTTTCTTTTATAGTCCAAAGTTCAAATTAGTGTACCCATTACCAAAACAAAAAATCCCAAAATCAAATTAATTAAGCGTTATAATTAAAACCAGACTCATTATCATTTGTTTGTATCTAAAACCTAAAGTCTTTAAGAAAAACTTCAGTGTTGTGAATACTTTTGACAACTCAGCGCAATAGTTGAAACATCTAAGTTTAATTATATAGTTCGTCTCTCATGCCTACTTATGCATTAGTTCTTGCAGACCTTGCTCTAAAGATCAGTAATAAGATGTACATATATAGTATACATGTATGTACATAAACAAACATATATGTATATATGCGTGTTCATATGCGTAGAGAGAAGCTATATAAGAATGTGGCTAACGAGAGACTGCAAAAAAGAAGGCTAAGGCCTGATCTCTATGTTTCACATAGACTCGACATAGTTCAGTGTCGCCTAAGATGCTATATGCTTATACATATTAATTAGACCACACTTCCCTGACACATTTTTAATGTACCATCAATCTATTTTTCAATTTACAGCACAAATATCGATGTTTTAACGAATATTACAGAGTTTTTTTATTTTTCACTTGGGTATGACATATGATGTGGATTGTCAATTATTCTGCTTAGCTCAGTGTTTGTATCATTTATGCTCGGTTAAAAGTTACTATGACCCAATCCCAAAGGAAAACATTATCTATTTACTGAAAGTGACTTTTTAAAGAAATTTTAAGTTATAATTATCCTTGGGATAACAACCATCCAATAAAGTCATTAAGTGAACATTTCACCACCAAACCAAGAGCTTTTCAATAATTAAACACAGTAAGTTCTGTTCCAACTTTAAATTATTTAAAATACAGACAAAATCACCAATATAGAGAATCTATTATGTAAGTCTATCTCTTCATTCTTGAATATTGCCCCCAATTTTGTTTTTTGTTTACAAATTGAAACTTAAAGTACTAAAATAGTAACCAACACCAACAACAAAAGCTGACTACAAGAACACCAAAAAGAAAAGAAGAAAAAAACTGCAAACACAAATAGTTTTGGCATTACATCACAACACACATAACAAATATATATATAAAATTATAAAATATATAGTTTCTTCAGCTTACCAAGAATCAAGGCAAAGCATTATAGTGATTAAGATCAGTCCAAGCTTGAATTCCATTGTTCCATTCACTTCCTCCTGTATTAGCATTATTACTCATTACCCCTTCATTATCACTATTATTACCAAAATACCACTCGGTCTGATTATCTCCTTTCTTAGTGGGAGAGGACGGTGATGATGAGTTCACGATCTCAAGATTCCGGTAAAGAATAGGTTGTGGCCTCTCAACAACAACAGTTTCTTCCTTAGAAGAATTACCAAAAAGCATCGCCATCCTCTGTTGCTGAAGCCTCCAGTGCAAATCTTGGTTTAAACAACTCAAAGTTTCTATCGAAGACGCTAAGTTTCCGTCGCTTGCTCCGGCGGTTGTGAAAGCCGTCGGTGAATGGTTATTGTTGTAGTCTCCAAAACCCATCAAGGACAAACCCGAGCCGACATCAACGGGTGTGTTTTCCCGACCCGAAGAGATCATAGGCCTAAGATCAAGAACTTGTTGGTTATTCAAAAGTTGAAGATCGTTGATCTTGTTGAGAGATAAACCGGCGAGCTGAAAATCCATAGTCGTCGGAGGAGGGAAGAATTTGGAAGAATCTTCCATGATTGAAGAGAAGAACCTCTGAGAAGAAGAAGAAGAAGGAAGTGTGTTCATGGAGGCATTAGGTTTGATGGATTTTTTGGTTTTCCGGCAACCACCACCGATGGGGACGTTTCTTAAGGCACCACCACGTGTCCAGTAACGGCGACAAGATTTGCAGAAGTGACGAGGTTGAGAGAGACTGTAGTTGTTGTAGTAACAGAACTTTGTGTTAGGAGAGTTGCAGCGAGGGCATTTTAGGGTTTGTTGGTCTTGAGCTACGGAGGAAGACGGTGGTTTCTTGGTTTGGGACGTACCGGAGATACGGTGATCCGGTTTAGGAACTGGTTTGGGAGAGGGGAGATTGGTATGGGAGGACATGATGATGATGGGAGGAGAGAAAAATGAAGGACGAAGAGAGTTTGGGGTCCTTTTTCGATTTCTTGCTTTGAATGTTATAAGTAAAGTAGGAGAGGAGAGAGAGAACAGTCGGTAAAAGGGATTCGTATGGTCTATATTTATATATAATCGTACATATGTGAGAATATGGGGATATATATTGTCGGGTTTATGTTTATTAAGAAGTTTGTTTGGCATATAATAATTCTATATATCTATTTACTTATTTAAATAAAAAAGTGTTTGGTTTTTTTCTTTTAAAAGATGCAGAGACTTTGATTACATGCATAAAACTAATTTTGTGTATATGAATTTATATTGGAAGAGAGTGTTTATTACTATAATGAAACTATAATATTTAGTTAGTATACTATAATGAAATTATAATAGTTAGTGTTTTGTTATTAATTTTCAAAATTGATTATGTAAAGGTTACATGACATGTGTAAATTAATTGTAATCACTAATCACACAACTTTTTGACAGTCCAAATAAGTTATAGACATATATTTAATTATATAAAAAGAAATTTAAATTGCCCATACATGTGTTGAACAGTAAAACTGTATATAATAGTTTAACTGGATGTATATTTCTAAGAACTTTAATTATTATGTTTATTGATGATAAGACTTTAAACTGACATGCATGTATTAAAAAGATGAATATTATATATAAAAAATCACGAGGAGAATCACAATATTGTTCGTGTTGCACTCTGTCTTCGTGTTCTTGTTCCATTGCACAGTTGCAGTCTTGGATAATCGTAAACCGCCATTTTTATCAAAACCGTAGTGTTCTTTTATTAATTACATTTGATTTTTTTTTTTTTTTTTTTTTTAATTTNGAGAGAGATCTGAGTAGGTGATACTAGTCATATCTTAACCATGCTTGCATTAGATTCATGAAAGCTTTGCGATGCTTCTTGCCCAGAATTGCGTCCCGTACTTGCCCATAATTACATTTGATTTATTCTACATAAAATCTCCATGTAGTTAATGATCTGTATATGTACATTGTACTTATATGTATGTATAGGGAGAGAGAGGCATGAGTGAGAGATAATAGAGACAAAAAGAGAAGATGAGAGAGAGACATGAAGTGGCAGAAAAGACAGAAAAACATATATAACTGTGCAATTGATCGGAACAAATCGGATAGAATTTGTTATGTGTCTTGTTTCTATTGTTGAGGTAACGTTTTTTATATGTGTGAAGTGTGCACTGCACCATCTTTATACGTAGACTATATATATTACATATTTGTGTTATATACAATCACTTCACAAATAATGTTTTTTTCCTTTACATACAGTAATACAGTTATAGCTGTCAATCGTATGCAACTCTGTTAAGGAAACCAAAACTATTGGAACAACATGTACGAAACATATATTTTAAATTTTTCTGTATATCTTGTAAATTATTGGGTTTTGCCAACAAATCGAGTAAATGGATAAGTATCAGTATATACTATGTATGCATAATTTTGGATTTATACGAGTCCAATCGTCAATCAAAGTACTAGTTAGACTTTTTTTTTTTTTTTTTTTTACACATTTAGGCTACAACTGACCGGCCCATTAGCCTAATTCCTACAAATTGTAAAGTCGGGGTTTCGATCCCTGGTGTGATGGTGTCTGTCTTCTGTGGACTTGCCACTAGACCAAGTACTAGTTAGACCGAATCATACAATATATAGTAATTAATACATTTAAGAAACTCTTTTGAAGTTATACTTTCCACGAAATTACAAATCTAGAGGACCTAAAAGAAGAGGTTAGGAAGAAAGTAACGTTAGATTAACTCTCTGACATCTTTTCGTATCGCTAATGCACATGATTAAATCCTCAACTAAAACTCAAAAAATAAGTGACATTTGTTCAAAGTGAACTGCCATCAAAATCAGATTCAATTGGGTTTTACATACAGACAAGTGTATATTATAATAATTAATAAATCCAAAAATAGAAAAAGAGGAGATTGCGTTTCGATGATTGATAATATTAAACGTCTCCATCTGTGAAGAAACACGAGAGAAGGGAGAAGTAAAATGGGAAACATGTGAGAGCCCTTGAGGAATGGATCTCTCGTGAGACTAAACCGATCATCCACAAATGTACAACTTACACCGATTTGTTTTTTAGTCTTAAATAACTTTCTTGAGGCAATCATATATACATATGAAATTAGTGATTTTTTATTTTATTTTCGCAGCTTAAATTTAGTGCTGAAAATCCTATAACAATAACGAGGTATTGTAAATTTGTAACACTTGACACTAAAAATATTTTTTTACTAAAGACTAAATAGAACATACGATCCTAGAAAATACGGTCACAGTTATATTCTTAACTGTTGAGTTTTAGCTGTTTGATCTATGCATTTTTTATGAATTGATAGTAAAACGAGATTTGTAACAATTAATTGTATACTCTCTTCACACTTGGCACTCTCTCAATTTTTGTCTAACAGCAGTACAAAATTTATTACGGCGTTTAGTTTTTTTTTTTGTTATACTATTTACTTTAAATTGGTAGAAGTGAGAAAGAGACATGACAAGAAAAAAATTACTGAAGGTAAAAGACGCAGTTTCATCAAGGATTGGTCAAATGTCATATCGTTATCAACCGTCGTAGAAGCATGTCACCTGATTTACGTGCTGTTCCCATTTATTCCAGCCGTAATTTGCTTCTATTTAATTTACAAAACAAACAAAAAAACATTTTCATTAATTATCATTCATTTATATCATATGATAACAGAACGGAACGAAGAAGAAGAGTAAAAAACTAAAAATAATGAAAACATGTGAGTGAGGCCTGATCACGAGAGATGAAAAGAAAAGGGAGAGAAGATCTAATTCGCGGAGACCCATTAGTATTTAGTTGGGCCTTAATTCTGGAAAAAGTCTTAAAGCCCACGTAAGCATCTGCTGGTTGATGGGTCAAATAGTATTAAAGCCTAAAGCCCACGTAAGAGTATTTATAACAGCTAACAGTGTACAAAAAGATGATTATACACAGAGAATGAATAATCACGCTTCAATAGCATGAACAAGAATACATAGAGATGTAAAATAAAAACGGAGCAAAAAGAGATCACAGCAAGAGAGTAACCTCTAATCTCGAGCTAATTAACGACCATTCTCGATGGTTGAGAATGTTACCGAAACGTTACTTGAGTTAGCCGAGGGAGAAGAAGAAGTCGAGATGTAGTACACAGCAACAGGCCTCTTCAATGGAAGATCAGGCAATGGTGACTCAAAATTCAACACTTGGATCGCTTGTTTTATCGAAGGTCTCGAGTTTTTATCAGGATGAGCACACCACATCCCTAAAACCAGAAGACATTCAGCTTCTTTCTTATCGAAATCCTTACCTAATTTCTCATCTACGCATGAAGTCATCAGTTCTTGTTTCCCATAAAGTTCCCAAACTCTCTCCACAAGACTCTTCTCATCACTCTCTGTATCACTGTTTCCTTCGTGTGTCTGTTCCAGCGCTTTTCTCCCTGTGGCAATCTCTAGTAAAACAATTCCAAAGCTATATATATCAGATTCTTTACTCGCACTTCCTTTCATCACATATTCAGGTGCCATGTATCCAAAAGTTCCAGCCAATCCCGTTGTATGAGAACCAAGCTCATGGTTCATAAGCCGAGCCAACCCGAAGTCACCTAGCTTTACATTGAAATCACTGTCAAGCATTATATTGCTTGCCTTGATGTCTCTATGCAATACACATTGATCCCATTCTTCATGAAGATAAAGCAGAGCAGAGGCTAAACCAAGAGCTATCTTGTACCTTATATCCCAAGAGAGTAAATGAGGTCTTTTGCCAAAGAGGTGAGAGTTCAAGCTACCATTTGGCACTAACTCATATATCAGCAAAAACTCGTTTTTTTCATTACACCACCCGATGAGTTGCACGAGGTTTCGATGTCTCAGTTTGCTGATGATCTTAACCTCGTTTAAAAACTCTTTCATTCCCTGCCTTGAATCACTGGATAGTTTCTTCACCGCAACCATTGTGTTGTTAACTTTCAAGTTGCCTTCATAAACCGCTCCGAAACCTCCTTCACCTAGCTTTCTTTGACTTGAGAATCTGTTCGTTGCTGACACAAGATCCTTATAAGAAAACTTTCTTGGTCCTGCTTCCCTCTCAAGGTCTTCGTTTATCGATATAATGTTTGCTATATCTCTCTCTTTCTTCTTTCTTTGTTTCCGTGACCAAACCACCGCGGTTGTGATGACCATAAAGGTCAGGAGAACAAACCCGGAAACCGAAATGCCTACAACCAATCCTATCCTGCTATTGGCTTCCTCGCTATCCAAACTTGAACTGAGCTCCCATGATAAAAGTCTATGTTGCTCTGTGTTTGCTCCAGCAGCGGCTATAAACCCGAGCATAACTTCTGATGGCAGAACCTTTGTGAGGTCGATGATGTAAGAAAGGCTTGAATCCTCCTTAGGCTCAGAGGTTGTTAGTTCATAAGCCCAACTCACACTTAAGTTGTTAGTCACAGAATCATAAGAGATCTTTGCATGACCAATATCTTGGCTGTGTGAGCTTGCATTCCAAGAAGTGTAGTTGGAAGAAACAAGCGAGTTGTTATTGATCCCGACATGAGATCCAACATCCTTAGGATCCCATCCTGGATTGTTGAATGTGTCGAATTCGACATGGACGATCGGAAACGAAGATGAGTAATTATTCTTCCGAGTGAACAAATTCAAGAAACCACCAACTGAGTATGCAGGGAGTTGAGCTCCCACAGGAGCGAGAAAGAAACAGATTCCATGACCATCTGCTGAAAGGTTACGAGCATCGATTTTGAAGGAGAAACTGGTGTTAAAATTTGAAGCCTTACGAGTTCTATGACTCCATATAGGCACCTTCTTGGAATAAGTAATCCAACCAACCTGAGATGTTTGTTCAGCGTTGTTGAAGTTCACCGTTCCATCTTCATCGGGCGTTGCATCCCCGTGGTAAATTATGTTCCCGGGACCACCTGGCCGGAAACTAGTAAAGTTGAAGTAAACTGAATCAACAACAAAAGGGAGAAGTAGGACAAGGGAAAGGAGCAAAATTGAATTAAACATGGAGTAAAAGATTTTGCTTGATGATCTTGATCACCCAACACACAGAAAATACTAACACAATTCAAGAAGTAAAGAGTGGTCAAGAAAAGAGGCTTATTTTAAGAGTCCATTCAACAAGCTATCACTGAAGAACTTCTATGAACTTTCTTAAATCTACAAAAGTCAATTTAATACTATAAAAAATCTTAAAAAAATTTTGACTTTGTTGTATGTTTAACTCTACGCTGAATATGGCATAATCTAGAAGGACATGCATGAAAGACTTTTGAATGCTCCTATACACTTTGCAATCATAAACTTGAAGATTTATAAGTCATTATTAGACGTATGTGGACCTCTCTGGTTTAGGATCCCATGAGAGCTAGTATAACGTTAGGCCAACCAAGACCACAAGTATAAGCATGTTTAAATCAATCACGTCATTTAAACTAAACATGTTAAAGTCTGAAAGAGAAAAAACAAGATTTAAATATTTTCAAGCTAAGAAGGTCTAAAGAAATGCTAAAACAAAACGAAAAATAAGTTTGATTTGAAAAATTTACAACAAAGAGAAACCACTTGAATATTTTGTAATCTTGAATCATATGGGGTTCTGAAAATTTGGAAACGGTAACAACCTAATACATCTCAAGTTACCTTTCCCTTCAAATCATTCGCCTTATCATGCTTTGACCAATTTAATCCAACCAATCTGGCAATCTGCTGAAGAATATCCACTGGTATCACGAACAAGTTAAAGGACACTTGTGGTAGGCATATCTTTAAACTAACCACTAAACCCAAAACAAACTGTAGAGTAGGTGTGTAAAAGAACATATCGGGTACACACGTAATATAAGCTACAACTATTGGGTATATATACTTGATAAACAAAAGTATATGGTACATATGTAAATCGGACACAATATGAAATAGAAAAAAAGATAGAGAACATTTGTAAATACACATAACCTTTGGGGGAATACGAAAATTGGATTTTATGTTCAAAAATAACATTGAATAAACACTAAAAAGAGCATGTATCAGTGATCCGGAAGTTTAGGAAGATCTCTGAAAACCTTAGGATCATCATCGCCCAGATAGAAACCATCGTCGAAGTTCTGCGAATAACTCACAGCATCGTAGTGAAACGTCACCAACGTTTTCGGTTTATTGTTCTCCAGTCTGCAACTTCTAACCATTAATAATCTTCTCATCAAATCCCTAATAAACCTCGGACTTGATCTCGTCTTCTTGTTTTGGTTACTGATTCGAGCGTACTCTGTTTCTGTGTGGATGAGACAAGATAACGGCGACCCCAAGCATGATGGTTTACGATTGTCGGCGAGATCTCTATCCATTTTTTGGACCAAAAAAGAGTTTATTTTATTGATTGAATGGAAATTTGCGGTTTATAATCGACGAAAGAGTTAGAGCTAACAATAAATGAATCACCAAAAAAGGTAGGAGTAGAAAATAACGTAGACTTTGGATGGTCATGTTTTACAGTTTTAGCGGTCCAATCATAATTTTACGAATTTTTTGGGAAACTCACAATTTCTGGTTTATGGGAAGCATTCATTTATTGAAAACTTGGAAGTTTTCGTTAGTCAACATTTTCTGGTGTAATGCCTTACTTCGTTTGGTAGTAAAATGTTGACTCAATGTGAAGTTATTAATTGCAATCCTTATGGTAAAATCCATTGGCAATCCTTATGGTAACATCAATTTATTTTGATTTAAATTTCATTATTTTGCGAGTGGTTTAGTGAACAAGGGTTATCGCTTGTCAGAATCCTTGGTCGAGTTTGGGAAACAACACACTACATCACCTATCGCTATCTTGAACGTGTCTTGTTTAGTTTTGGAATGCTTTTCGTCGAACAACTTATTTATGTATCCGTGATGTGTGAACTTGTGCGGCCATTACTAATAAATAACACTTTCCACTCCAGAGAAGCCAAAACGAAAAAAGAAACGCTAGAAGGAGGGGTTGAACCTCCGACCTTGTGGTTAACAGCCACACGCTCTAACCAACTGAGCTATTCCAGCTTTTGTTACTAATTTCAAACATATCGTATGTATCGTTAAAGTATTGAATTTATCTTATAGTAATATTTGACTTGACAACATTACCCTTTGTCACATCAATAGCATCGACCTTGGAACCTCACATAATCGCATGTAGTCACACTCACACCCATACAATAAGGTCGAGAAAATAAAAATGAAGAGAATAAGAATAATGGCAACGCTTGTAATAGCAAACATGTTAATGGCGACTCAAACGTCTCGAGCCTCTCTCAATCTTCTTCGTCGTCCAAAACCAAACGCTAACAAATATTTCTCATCTTCTTGTCATTTTCGTCCCTCAACTTATCGTAAATCATATTCTTGCCCCGTCTGGTCTTCTTCTTTCTCTTTCTGTCTCCCTCCTCCTAGATCCACCACTTCTCTCTCCTCCTTCCGTCCCTTTTCATCTCCTCCGTCCATGTCTTCCGCCACCGCCGCCGTCGTGGACTCTGCTATATCCGGCGATACTCTTTCCTCGAATCCTCTCTTGCAGGATCTCGATTTCCCTCCGTTTGATTCCGTTGATGCCAATCATGTTCGTCCTGGGATTCGTGCCCTGTTGCAGCATCTCGTATGTGTTCCCTTCTTCGTTGTTTCTCATCGGTTCGGATCGGATCGGAGATTCATGTACTTTGATTGGATTGTTATAAAGCCTATTTATCGACATTTCAGGAAGCTGAATTGGAGCAGCTAGAGAAATCTGTGGAGCCATCATGGCCAAAACTGGTGGAACCATTAGAGAAAATCGTTGACCGGTTAACTGTTGTTTGGGGAATGATCAATCACCTTAAGGCTGTTAAGGACACACCTGAGCTTCGTGCTGCCATTGAAGACGTTCAGGTCAAATATAAAATGTGTTCTCTTTTTTTTTGTTTTCGTGTGTAATGTTCAGTGAAATTGGAATTCATATCTTGTTTTACTCGTCTTCTGCAGCCAGAGAAGGTGAAGTTCCAGCTCAGGTTGGGGCAAAGCAAGCCTATTTACAATGCCTTTAAAGCTATTCGTGATTCTCCTGATTGGTCATCACTCAGTGAAGCTCGTCAACGTTTAGTAGAAGGCGAGTATTTATACTCTGGACTATTGAAAGAACATTTCTTTCATTCTCTTAGCAATGGATGTGCTAACTTTTGTTTCAGTATGATTTCAGCTCAAATAAAGGAGGCGGTTCTCATTGGTATTGCTCTTGATGATGAAAAGAGAGAAGAGTTTAACAAAATTGAACAGGTTTGTTTTAAGCTTTTGACAAATGAATACAAGCTTGTTGGTAAGTACCTGCTTTGAGGTTTGCCATAGTTTTGTCTTCCCAAGAACTATCATTTCTCAATTTTTACGGCACATGCTTACTCAATTTTTGTTCTTTGATTGAAGGAACTCGAAAAGCTCTCCCACAAGTTTTCTGAGAATGTTTTGGATGCTACAAAGAAGTTTGAAAAGTTGATAACAGACAAGAAAGAGATCGAGGGATTGCCTCCATCCGCTCTTGGGTTATTCGCACAGGCTGCTGTGTCTAAGGTATCAATTCTGACTGAAAGATGTGCAAGGATCTTTGTTTCTTTTCTTTTGGGGTTTGTCAAATTTTTCTTCTTGCTATGTGACACAAGGGCCATGATAATGCAACTGCTGAGAGTGGACCATGGATCATTACACTGGATGCTCCTAGCTATCTTCCTGTCATGCAACATGCCAAAAACCGAGCTCTGCGTGAGGAAGTCTACCGTGCTTATCTAACTCGTGCCTCTTCTGGTGATTTGGATAATACAGCAATTATTGACCAGATTTTGAAGCTTCGCTTGGAAAAGGCTAAGCTTCTTGGTTACAACAATTACGCCGAGGTAAAGTCATCAACCTAAGTAAAATTATTTTATTTTCTCTTTCTCATTGGCTTAATGTTGTTCTCTGTTGTTCCAGGTAAGCATGGCTATGAAAATGGCTACTGTTGAGAAAGCAGCAGAGCTTTTAGAGAAGCTTCGTAGTGCGTCATGGGATGCAGCTGTTCAAGGTAACATACATAAAAGATAAATTCAAATCAATTTGTTATTTGTTAAACAAGTTGGCTACTGTTGTAACAGTTCGAAATATCATGAGACTCCGTAGGTTTGAAATTGGCCTATACTATACAGAACTTGACTCTCTATTATTCGTTGTATAAATTAGACATGGAAGACCTCAAGAGTTTTGCAAAGAACCAAGGTGCTCCAGAATCTGATAGTATGACTCACTGGGACACCACTTTCTGGAGTGAGAGGCTTCGTGAATCCAAATACGATATAAATGAGGTTCTTTCTCCTTCTCTAGCTAGTGGCACAACTAAACTGTTTTGAAAGTCTTGATCCTTATCTCTCGTTATGGTCTTTTTAGGAAGAACTACGTCCATACTTCTCCCTGCCAAAGGTGATGGATGGACTTTTTAGTTTAGCGAAGACACTATTTGGAATCGATATTGAGCCAGCAGATGGTGTAGCTCCGGTAAAATCTGGAATCTTAGCTTTTACCTTTGCAGATATTTATGACGTGGTATATGATTTAAGGCGGTTGAATAACATATATTACTGATTTGAAGGTCTGGAACAACGATGTTCGGTTCTACCGCGTCAAAGATTCTTCCGGAAGCCCAATCGCGTACTTTTACTTTGATCCATACTCTCGCCCTTCAGAGAAAAGAGGCGGCGCTTGGATGGATGAGGTTGTTTCACGTAGCCGAGTCATGGCTCAGAAAGGTTCTTCAGTTAGGCTACCTGTTGCACACATGGTCTGCAACCAAACTCCACCAGTAGGTGACAAGCCAAGCCTTATGACATTCCGTGAGGTCAATAAATAAGAATCTGAGATTTAAACATCTTTCAATACCTTATCTTGACATGAAATCTCGAAAATTCTTACTTGCTGAATACAATTTCACTCTAATTCACAGGTAGAGACAGTGTTTCATGAATTTGGACATGCTCTTCAGCATATGCTTACCAAACAGGATGAAGGGCTAGTGGCTGGTATCCGAAATATCGAGTGGGACGCGGTTGAACTACCATCACAGTTTATGGAGAATTGGTGCTACCACAGGTACTTACGAGTTTCATTAACAGACAGAAATTTTACCCTCTTTGTAATTTACAAGCAAGCTTATGTTAAGTGAGCGTTATGACTGAATTGCTGGTTTCAGGGACACTTTAATGAGCATTGCTAAGCATTATCAAACAGGAGAAACACTACCAGAGGAAGTATACAAGAAACTCCTGGCTGCAAGAACATTCCGTGCAGGGTCCTTTAGTCTTCGTCAGGTGAGTACAAGAGAACAAACTGCTAATTTTTTTATGTTCAGTGGTTGTATTAATGATGGATTTTTCATGTTTGAATTGCAGTTGAAATTTGCGAGTGTTGATCTTGAGCTGCACACGAAATATGTACCAGGTGGACCAGAGTCCATCTATGACGTAGATCAAAGGGTATCAGTAAAAACCCAAGTTATACCTCCACTTCCTGAGGATAGATTCCTCTGTAGCTTCAGTCACATATTTGCAGGTAACAATCCTCTAAACCCCCTCTCAGATATGTGTGTGTCGTAGGTGCGTTTTGATCAAACAGTTCACTTATTCACGTGTTTCATGAATTTCCAGGGGGATATGCAGCTGGATATTACAGTTACAAGGTAAATTTGAATCTCTTTATAGCAAAACTGTAATCGGCTGTAAATACTCATCCAAATTTCTGAAAAAAAACTTGCAGTGGGCAGAGGTTTTATCTGCAGATGCATTTTCGGCTTTTGAAGACGCTGGACTGGACGACATTAAGGTATTTTATTAAATGCTTTTAACATTTTCCTTCACAACAAGTTCAGACGCGAGATTATGAACATTTGTGTATGCAAACAGGCTGTTAAAGAAACAGGACAGAGATTCAGAAACACCGTACTTGCACTCGGGGGAGGAAAAGCACCTCTTAAGGTATTTAGTTTGTTTTCATACAGCTTCAATATTTATGGCATTTCAATCTTTAATTGATTCAAAATTATGTTCAGGTGTTTGTTGAGTTTAGAGGCCGTGAGCCTTCACCAGAGCCTCTTCTCAGACACAATGGACTCTTGGCTACCTCTGCTTCTGTTTGAGTCTTCTTTTATGTTTTCTAAAACTTTATACGACAATGTATAAGATGAAAAAAATAACTTTTCTCAACAAATAAGATTTTTAAATTAATATTCCAACCGTTTTTACATCTCTCAACTCTTCCATCACAATTTTCCTACCACAACCAGACTCTTTCTTCTTCTTCTTCCTTCTCCTCCATTGTCCACTCATTCTGACCCTCTCTGTTAAGCATCTCACAAATACACTAAACATCTCCTAAATCTAAAAGGTAATTAGATAACGAACTCTTCTTCTTGCTTAAACTAGCATTCTCTCTATCTACCCATTACATTTTCCTTTCTAACTACAACTGCTTCCTAAGGTTTTTTCATCCAAAGAAAAAACAAAGCGATTTCTATCTTTCTCCCTTCCTTCCTCCCTTTACACCCACGGCTAAACATTCCTAAATTCAAGACAGAATCAATGGCTAAGTCCCCAAAAGATTCCATCATTGAGCTTCTTTTGCTTCCACAAATGGCGATTGAACACTATCTGCATCAGAATCACTACCTGATGAACTCCCACCTGACCCTGAATATGCAAATAAGCATTCAATGTTAGAGATGACACAAGAAAAGGATAAACTGCAAGGAGAGTACTGGAAAAAGGGTTTAAAGAAATATACCACTAGACGAGGAACTACCACTAGAACTGGAGCTGCCTGAAGAACTAGACCCACTACTAGCAGCTGCTGCTACTGCAGTACCATCTCTTTCAATCTCTACTGATGGGTAATCTTCGATTGGTATGTCTTCTCCAATGTCTACATCCTCTTCCCCTGCATCCCCTCTCCTTGTTCTCTTCTCTGCACTACCCATTTCTGCCACCGAAGTCTAAGAGAGACAAACGAAGAAACAACATTTTTAAGTCTGGAAACCACAGTGATCAAATGGTGGTTTTGATAGGGACCCAGTGCAGATTTGCTTACCATGTTCCTAGGTGGAGTTGACACGTTCCTGATAAACCCTTGGCGCTTGATTTTGCTTGCCATCTTCTTGTAATTCGTCACAAAACGATCAAGCTCCCATAGAGTCTCATTGTCGACAGCTTCTATATCTAGCTCAATTTCGTCTCCATCTTGAGCTAAATGTCCGTTTCTCTTCCTGAGAATCTGAACCAACTGTCCAAGCTTCTCAGGAGGCAAGTCTTGTAGATTCATACCAAGCTTTGACTTCTCCTCCATTGTCATCAACCTTTTGTTTGGATCCTTAGCCTTAGGCTTCGGCAACTTCCCTTTCCTTCCTTTTGTCACTTCACTCACATCAGGAGGTGCTTCTACTTCACTAACCGGCTGTGGAGGTGGCAGTTGAGGCTGAGCCACTGGAGGTGGAGAGGGAGGTGGAAGAGGAGGAGGAGGAGAAGGAGATTGCACACGCGTCTGCTCGACTAATTGAGGAGGCAATGTAGGTTGTGGAGGCTTCACTGAATCCAGCTTCTTCGCAATAGATATTTGTTCGGTTCCTTTCCTAGGATTCGACACCATCGGATTCTGATTCCACTGTCTTGGCTTGAACTCAGGTTTGAACTCAGGCTCAGGACGAGATGATGAACCAGTGAGTTTTAGCTGCTGAGATTCGAATTTCTTGAATGCAGGGTTGAACATTCCATCGAATTGATCCAGAAGCTTCTCAGCCATAAAATACACATCTTGACCCTTTGGATTATACGCCATTGCATTGTTGAACGTCAATCTGACATCAGTAGCAAAATCAAGCGGCGAAACGTAAAATCCCTTGTCAAGATTCAACTTAACCGTACCCAGATCCATAGGTTTCTTCACGATAAGATGATAATCATGAAGCCCTAAGCCAACCACATCAACAGGAGTGTTGAACACCCACGCCCATTTATGCTTCATCAGCTTAACCAAGATCTGACCACAAGTATTCAACATACCAGCCAACACTTTCTCCAATTCCGGATTCGAAGTGCATCGCTTCAGACCTGACCCAAATTTCTTCTGCTTCTTCTTCTTCGGTCCAAGGTCATTCGTTTCACCGGCGAAGCTATTCAACGGAGCTGATCGAACGGCGGGTACCTCCGGTATGGTATAAACTTGCTGAGTCTCGAACGTCCCTGAGTCGATCCGTTCTCTTAGGATCCGAATCTGCTCGAGCTCAGAGGTGAAACGCTTCTTCAACTCCCTGAGCTGATTCGGGGTGTACCCAGCGACATTAAAAGTAGCGTAGCTTCCAAAATCCGAAGAATCATCGAACTGCTTGCTCGAATTGCTCCGGTGAATGGAATCGAAATTAGGGTTAGGGTTAGGGTTGAAGAGAGGAGGGAGGTTACTGGTGTTTTCGGCGACGGATTGGTTTGTGAATTTCCTCATAAAAACGGCGCCGCATTGTTCCTGAAACGACGGTTCGTTTAAGGTAGCCAAAACAGCCGGTGCCATACGTATCGCAAGGTCATTTCGGGGTTATCACTCTCTTATCGACTTCTCCCAGCTTCTCAAAAAAGAAGTTTTTACCTCCATAAAAAAAGGCGGGAAAATCACATCACCGGCGAAAAGTCCGGCGATCGGGAAAATGGAAAAATTATCAGAGGCTGAAGATTAAAAAAGAGATACTACTATAAAAGAGGGGTTTTTCGAGATGACCGATGAGGAGGAAGATGGGAGGCATCATCTCTACTTAAAGGCCATTGGAATCTGACCGACATAACGCTTTGTTTAAATCTAACCGTTGAATTTAGATCTTACGGTTCAGATCTGTTCGGTGAAGCTGCCCGATCTAGCTGCCCTAGAAATCTGCCACGGATGGCTCAGATCGTCGTAATTAGCCACGTGGCGTGGTTTTAGCCGTTTGTTCGTGAGGCGTCGTGTGTGTGTGTGTTATTTTTGTTTTCTTTATTTAATTTTCCTATGAAGGTGGGAAAGTTTACAAAAATTAATAAACGATTTCCATTTTTGTGAGAGAGGCAAAGTAGTCATTTCCATGTCGAATGGATCCCACAGTGACTTTTCATTATTTATTTGCTTATTTTCAGACTCTCTGATTGGTCGCTTTTTCTTTGCCAGGTCAGCGGTCGCCACGTGTAGACAGCTAGGATCTCGTTTTCATGAATGCTCGTAACTTTCGAACCTTTTTTTTGGCTACCCTTAAACTTAATTATTCCGAGCTAATTAAATTAACTGATATGAATGTTTTTTGTAAATTGTACAAGAGATAGTATAAATTCCGATGAGAAACAAACAGAAAATAAAATCATTTTTTATTTCTCATCGCGCCGACCAGACGGCGAACGAATCTAGGGCAACAGCCACTTAGGGAAATGACGAAAGTACCCTCCTTGTTTATATGAACCCAATCGCCAATGGGCTTTCCTTTCAGATCTCTGGGCTACAACTGCTAAACTTTGAAAATCAACATCTCATAAATGTTTTAACAAAGAAAAGAAAATACATTCTCTCATAAACAAAAATATTGATTTGTTTTGTCAATTACAGTATGGTTTATTAATTTTGAAAAAGAGAAATGAAGAGTGGTTATTACCAGGAAAACCCTGGTATTATTGTGTGGAGCAGAACTTACCCAGAATGAATATTGACTGTTCATGACCTCATCATTCACACTACTCAGAAACTTTTTAATTAAACTCTTTTTATTACAAATCCCACACCAAAAAAGAAAAGAGAGTGAATGAAGAAAAAAGACAAATTCATTTTCGCCTAGAAAACAAAAAGCCAAGTTTCTGAGAAACAGGGAAGAACACTATCCCCATAAAAGAACAACAAGAGATAGAGAGAAGATGGAGAGAGAGAGAGAAAGACAACTCAGACAAAAGAGTAAACACAATTATTGAGTGAATGAGTGCAATTTTGAATTTATATTCTTAAAACCAAATTGGGTCTAATCTACACCGTTGGATTCTGTAAAACAAAACAAAAAAAGTTTTTACTCGAAGCCCATACAATTATTATGCCCGTGGGCCAAATTTTTCTAACCAACATGATGCATTTCTTGTTTGATATTCATTTCAATTATTTCCTGTGCCTATAAATTTATTCAGGGTAATCTTTTGAATTCATTTAAACAATAATACATATGTACGTATTAGTGAAAAACTTATTAACAACATTTAAACTTACGTAAAAAGCAAAAAATTATTAAAAAAAAAAAAGAGTCCGAGAGGAAAAAAGGTCATAGGCGTGATAAATAAATGAGAAGCAAAGAATGTTAAGAAGGGTAGCGTCTAAGCCCAACAACCCCAAGTAGGGCCCACTCTCGCAGCACTCGTGGATCCAGACAGCTAAGCACCCGATATGAGATATTTTCTTTATTTCTTATGAAAACATTAATTTGTTACAGTATTAGAAAAAATCATACCGTTACATAAATTTCGTTGTAAATTAAAAAACTTTCACACTACAACGATTTTTCTTTTCTTTTTGTTTTTCGGCAACGACAACGATTTTTTCTTACGGGACAACAATTACGTGGTGATCTCTTGGATAAGAGAGAAATCTCATTCTTTAAAACTTCCAAAATCTTAAAACCGGTTTACAAAATTAGACGGTATTTTTCGGTTAAACCAGAAATCGTAGGCGCTGAAGATGTTCATAGAAATGTCCAAAGAATCAGAGAGTAAATAAAGTGTAAATGACTAAAATTTTTATTTCGGTCACTTAAGACAAATCAAGTTCTCTCAGTAGTCAAGAGGGAGGAAGAAGAAGGAACTTTTAACCAATATTGGATAAGATATTTTTCAATAACCGGCTAAATAGAATCATGGACCGGTTGGATCGCTGCTGTTGTCACCTAACCATTACTTGATACCTGGATTTCTGAGTCCAGTTAGAAACGGCCCACCAACTAATGGATTTATTGTAGCCCAATATGTTTGTTTGAAACCCTTGTAAGGCCGGAGTACGGAAACAAAAGGCTCCTCTCTCGCACTGAGTTTGTCTTTTGAAAATTTATCTTTAATGATAGTAATTAGCATACACGAGCAAAATGATAACACTAATCATTATAATGAATTCTATCTAAGAAATTGACTAAGGCAATTAAAAAAATAAGTTGCAAGCTGGCATTAGAGATGCAAACAAATTGGAAGACACGAATTAAATGTTAATTATTTGAAATCCAGGGTAAAAATGAATAGTTTTGGACATGTGAATGTGAGATGAGATGTGACTTTGATAATGATTTTCGTACAAAACCTATGGTAAAAAACAAAATCAAATAAAAAGATAACCAGAAATAGATATAATTAACTGAATCTGGCTCGTGTTCTCATAAAGCTCCCTTCTTATGTTGTAATAATTGAATGGCCCCACTTTTCTCTATTCGTTTGATTTGGTTTTATTTTAAAAGTCGTTCCATTTGTTTCCAAGGAAATGTATAATATGAATCGTGTCGAACTAATTGATATTTTGATGTCTCATAAAATATAAGAAAAAATTCAAAACTTTTGACTAATTTGATGTTTCTAATAGTGTATTAGTGGATTGAATAGACTTGAGGATGGCCCTGTGCTCCACCCCCCGAGATATTATCAAAGCTTTCTTCGATCAATTTGAAAAGTTTCCGATCATGTTCCTCCAAGAGATGAAAAGAAGTATTATTCATTGCTGATAGCAATAGTTAAAGGAATCTGTTTCTTCTATGAGTTTTGAATCTAACCTCTATTATTCCCTAGTGCCGAACTAGTTAAATTTTTTTGTAGAGGATGATGATAAGCGGTAGTATTATATAAGATTTGGGTTACTGAAATTTTGATATCGATCGAGTCTAAAAGTATATTTGAATTCTCTAATATGCTATATTTACTTTATGGTAAAGCAAATATAGAGACTAGATTTATTAGACTAACATGAACTTTATGCAGTAGATAGCTTTCTTTTGTTTTTAACCACGGATTGAAAAGGTTTTTGCTATGTATGTGTTTTTATTTTATCTTTTTTTTTTTTTGACAGCATTTTATCTTTGTTTTTGATAAAGGGATTTCAGTGTTTTTTATCCATGTTTTAGGTGTTAAAGCAATACTTATTTATTTTAACTAATCAAAAGAATTCTTTACATCGTTTTTTATCCATGTTTTAGGTGTTAAACGCTAAGTTGCCATTTATCTAACGTCTTGCATTTTCTTGAACATTAGTTTTAATTGATTATTACGTATTTTGTTTAGAGTTTTATGACTTCTTTTTCGTTTAGACGTCTGTGACAATCATACGAGTATTGTCTGCAACTGCAAGTCTGCAACTAGCAACTTTTGATATATTAAAGTCAACAATTGTGTCACTTGGTCGAAACCAAAATCGTTAACTGTATATCATGTACTTTTATACATCCGCCCTGGATTCGAATCCCATTGGCCACCCGGAGACGCCTTAAGTGGTAAGAAAACGTAGATTTCTCGTGGACCTCGTGGGATTAGTCTTTGGGCCTATAAAGCTTTTGGGATCACCACGGTTATTAAAAAAAAAAAAAAAAAAAAAAAAAAAAAAAAAAAAAAANAAAAGTACCTTTATACATTTTATTTGGACTTTGATCCAGAATCTAAGTCATCCAAAAATTATATGCTAAGATTTCTCAATCTCTAACTATAACTAAAACGGCCTAGCCGCAATGTGATTCACTGTGTGGCGTATTCTTTTCTTATATGCCTCCTAAATTCAGAATATACGGGAATGATCTTTTGCCCTTCGTTTCACGCAAAGTGCAAACTTTATAACTGTATAAAACTCCCGAATATAATTTAGTTCGCACAAATAATATCATGACATATCAGTAGAGAGGACACGAGATAAAACCGGGGGACCCGAGATCGTGTATATGTGCGAGAGTCTATGCTAAAATCTAAAGTTATGATGCAACACTACGTTTTTTTGTACACCTATATTACTATATATGTTTTATATAAATAATTTCGAGTTTTTTGTTTTTGGTATGAAGTATGTACACATGGACCAATTAAAACTCGTAATAAAATGCCTCCTAGCATGATTAGAAAAGCATGTTGGATGAATAAAAAATGTTATGAGTGTGACATACCGACTATACGTGAGCTCTTACTTTAACGTGCACTTATATATGGAACGGAGAATATGACGTTGCCATTTAACTTCTTATTCATTCATACGCATTCTCCTTACTATGATATCTACTAATGATTTTAGTTTTCTTTTTGGCTGAACGGTTTATAGTAGTGATTGTATAAAAATCCAGGCTTTGGTATGGGTGGACAAAATTCCAATAATGCTCCTATACACTCTCAATCAAGTTTTTAAACTCCCATCCTATACGACAATGCGCTCTCTCTTGAGACAAGACCCTTTTTAGAACACATAGCAAAATAAATCATAGTTTCAAACAAATAGGAAATTTGAAAGAAAAAAGTAGCTACTTAACAAAATGACATATTGAAAAAAATCTCGCACAATATTGGAAACGTTGAACCTAAGGCAAACTTTTGTTATATGTCTATAGAAAGTTGGTTTTACTTACAAATTTTTTTTTTTTTTTCTGAAATAGGCTTGTTATTTACAACATTTTATGACAACCCGACAATCTTTGTCCCAATACGAATCTAATTTTGATATCTATAAAACATCGTTATTTATTATTTAAAATGTTTGCTATAGCTAACATGGAAACGCAATGGATGAAACTTGATTCCTTGTGTTTGACAAGATAAATCTTGATCAATCTGTAGCATGCACTATTATTAGTTTTGAATCCGTCGCTCATGATACAGTACTTTTAAATACATTATTTTAAAATTTTATTCGTATAATTCTTTTATGTACACCATGCTACTTATAATAATAACAATAAGTAATAATAATATTAAGTAGATATCTAGTAATTTCATTAGCATGTAGACCTCAAATTGATTGTTATTAAATATATATAAATATATAATTCAGTTAGAAATAAAAAAAAAGCCACAGCTCATTTATATGTAGATGCATAAATGGTTAATGATATATAATTCAGTTAGAAATATATTTAGCAGAATTAAGCATTCTTCTACAATGTAATTTCCTATTAAAATTCTTCATAATTTTTTTACCAAGGTAATATTTGGGTGAATTAACTCAGTACCAATCGAAGATGACTTGAGTAACAATAGAAAAGTGGGGTCTTGAATTTTCCTAAACTTTTTACAACATTAAATATATGTTTGACATGAAATTTGTATATAATAATTTTTTTAAATTGTGTAAGTTTGTGTATCCCTTGTATGGTATTAATCATTCGTTTAACCTGGATCCTTTTATGTTAAAGTGTTTAACCTAACTGGCTAAGTGGCTAAACTTATAATTAGTTCTAGGGTGTATGTGATCAATTAAAATTTAACTTAGGCGTCCACAAACGGGCCCAAAACGAAGAAATATTTGTCCTTTAAATGTTATTATAATTATAAGGAGATTAAAAAGAAAAAAAAGAGTGGACAAAGGAAACTCGAAAAGCGGTTTCGATGAGAGAATATGCGTAAACTATGGGCTGTCCACCGATTTCATGCAATGCAAACAAAATCTCGTTACGTACGAAAATGTTAAATATTTAGTTTTGAAAAATTAAAGAGAAATTGGAGACTCAATCAATTATATATTTCCTAGCTAAAGATTCTCAATTAGGACATATAAATTAGACATTTGCATATTGATAAAATACTTAAATAGCTGCTCAAGTGCTCAACTCTTTCCCACTCTTAAATAACTTATTTTAGAATATTCAAGGAAAATTCTTAAGACCGTTTCGAAATTCTTTCAGGTACATAATTAATATAAAAATCTTAAGAAAAATACATAATTGTTCTTCTATGCCAAAATGGTATTTATTAGTATTAAATAGACCTGGTAGGAATTTAAAAATAATTCGAGGAATTGTCCTTAATTAGACAATAATATGCTTTCTAGTGGAAGTCAAAATAACTGTTCCCCAAAATAAATATAGACTATTATTATTCAAGAAAAAAAAAAAAAACATTTTCTGCATCTGCATCGCATCCCCCGATTTAAGCTTATTCCCATGTATTCTCTAAATGACACACCACATATGATTAAAAAAATAAACTGGAGTTCATAAACTTGTTTAAATTACTACTAACAAATTACTTTTTGTCAGTAACAAGTTTTGTTGCAAAAACACTATTTCTTCTTCGCATTTTGGCGCATACGGAAAAGATGCGTGGTTGCCTGGCATTGGTAACATGGACACGTGGAAGCTTGAGAAAGCGCCACGTAGGTTTGTGTTTGGAAAATTTCACGTGGTGTTGGCCCCTTCTCTTTGTCATACATTCACCTTGAGAACCGAATCAGGTCAATCTTTGTTTATTTTATTGACATTGTTTTTTTAAATCTGATCTCCAAATGCTTAACTCGAGTACTGATTTTCTTTATGCTTTTCCGGTGTTTATTTTTATTTTAGAATACAATGTTGTTTATATTTTTCACTTTGTAAATAGAGTTAATTAAAAAAAGAGCATTGTCCTTAGCAACTTA
>OVAQ01000445.1:9938-30221 GCA_900406345.1 Erysimum cheiri
TCGGGTTTAGCTGCGTGCTTGCGTGAGGTTCCTTCGCTTTACTTTAAGGAGGATTTTGCTCTCGAGGACGGAGCTACATTTCGTTCTGCTTGCCCTTTCTCGAGCCTCAATGAGAATCTAGCGCTTCAAGAGAAGCTGTCACAGTATCTTGATGTGGTGGAGCTGCATCTTGTGAAGGAGATCTCCGTGAGGTCGGATTCGTTCTTCGAGGCGCAGGGACAGTTACAGGATTTGAATGTGAAGATTGTGGAGGGTTGTACTAGGATCCGCGAGTTGAAAGAGACTATCCGGCTCCTGGACAGGAATTTGGTAGATTCAGCTCGACAGATTCAAGAGCTGAGCTCAACTAGGACTAATATGTTGGAGCTGCAACGTAAATTGAGACTTATTTTGTATGTTAACCAAGCTCTCTCTGCACTCCAATTGGTAATTTTCTTACTGATAAGTTTAGACTAGTGTCAAGTTACCTACTTTTTGTGTGTTTTCCTCTTTTTCTTGATGGAAGTTTGATTCTTTATTGTTCAGCTTGTTGCGTCCGCAGATTGTGCTGGAGCTTTGGATATAACTGACGATCTCCAGAACTTGTTGGTAAGTTCATCTGTAATTGATGTTGGATACTTTTATATGATAAGAGTGATCTTTCTTAAGAAGCTCAAATAATTTTCCACCTTTTATAGGCTGGGGATGAGCTAACTGGCCTACACTGCTTCCGCCATCTTCGGGATCATGTTACTAGTTCCATAGAATCCATAAACAGGTGGGTCTCTTTTCAGGTTATGATAACTGACAAAAATAGGCTGTATTCAGTCTGCCTGTAATACTCTTTTAGGATGGATTGATTGGGAAGACAACACTTAGTCGGATTTCATGTTAACTGTGCCAAGTACCTTACCAAAGAAACCAACTAATTCTGAAATCAATTTTGTGGAGAAGAGGTGATTATCTAGTGACTATGTTTTGGCTTTTTTCTTTCTTGAACCTCTTGGAATTTCTTAGATAGCGAAGGCAGTCGTAATTTGAAAAATGTTATCAGGGTTTTGCAGCTTTTGTTTTTCCTTCTATAACATCCCTTTGGAGCTCTGGTTTGCAGTTATTCTCTATAATTTGCTCTGTTTTCTAGTGTAAAATCAATGCGTTCATCTTTCTGGTGCTTGGGCCATTTGTTGAGATGTTAAGCGTTATAACAGCGGTGGATAGTTTACCGCCTGGTGATAATGAATGCATCCAGGCTTGTAGCATCCTATGAGTAATCAATCATAACGTCTGAACTCCTAACCTTCCCTTTCAACTTGTATCTTTCACGCTGTAATGCCCTTGCTGGCTAAATTCCCCTTAATATGATCAATCCTGGTTTGCAATTGAAATGTACTTTTGTCTTCATTACTTGGAGATTTCATTCATAGTTAATTACCTTCAAAGGTTTAGAACTTTGTACAAGCTGTAGGCATTTGTGTCAATTAAATGTAGTATATTGATTTTTTTTGGCAGTGCTGTTTCATGAAGAATTTTTAGTAGTTCATAATAATTAGTTCACATTCTATATCTTCCTGTCCTGTTTTCTCTATTTTTTTCTTTTATTTGTTTATTTGGTCTTGTATCTGATGGTTTGTTGGATTTTTTTTGTTTGTAGTACTCTCACCGCAGAATTTATGCGCATCTCAATACATGATACTGGGGAAATAGATGTACTGATTTTATCTGCAGCAAAACTACGGGGATCCATTTCATCTAACGGGAAGACCGGTGATGAAGTAAGTGTCATCCGATACACATGCATTATTTTGTAATGAATATCGGCGCTTCTTTATGTACTATGTGGAGCTTGATTGTTGGTGTAAAAATTGAATAGAAGATCCTTAACTGTGCGAAGTGGTAAATTAATCAGAAAAATAACTGGCACAACGTCCATCATGACTCTAAATACTAGGCTTACTACACCTTTTCAGGTTAAGCTAGAAGAAGAGGATACCTCTACTTTATGTGATCGGCTTCTTCCTCTAGTTATTGGATTGCTAAGAACGGTGAGTGGCCGGTCCTGATTATTTTCAACAGAGTGCTCATTATGTGTTTAGTCTGAATTCAGTTTCTCATGTGTTGTTCTTTGAACTGTTTTCCGTAGGCTAAGTTTCCCTCAATTTTGAGGATGTATCGTGATGCACTCAAATCCGAAATGAAAAATGCAATCAAGAAAACAGTTGCTGAGCTGCTTCCAATTCTTGTTGGAAGATCGCTCAAATCTGATTTTTCACACGGGGAGCGCTCAGTAGATGTTGATGGTGAGATTTTAATGGTTATTAGTATGTATAAAGATTGTCATGCTACTTACTTTGTGCATAAAAATATAGTTGACCATAAGTTTAGTACTTAAAAAGTGTAAAATTCCTCTCATACATGTTCGCATCAAGTTCAACACCGTAGAAACAACAATATTGGGTTCTTGCAGCAAATGAATTTATCAATGTTACTGTAATTCGCATTTGCTTGTTTTCTTTTTAAGCTCTAATTTGATCTGAGACCCGACTGGGAAGTAATTTACATGGAAATTGGTCAACTGATGAAGATTGTTTGCTGAAAACTTAGTTTAAGGGTTAAAAGATTTTTTAATTCTTCTCTTAGGATAATGTATTCTACGGTGGTAGTTTGTCTCTCCAGAAACCATGCTTATTCTTAGTGCGTATACAGGTAGCAACATATCTCTCGCGAGCAAGTTGAAGACTCTGTCAGCTGAGGCATTTGTTAATCTCTTAACTGCTATATTTAGAATTGTTCAGGTAATATATGCATCAATTATGGAACTTTTAACTATATAAACAAGCATTGTAGGAAGTTATACATATATGTCTTATGTCTACTTATGTTAAACCTTTGGCAGCATTTTTATTTTGTTTTGATATAGAGGTTTGGAACCTTTCACCCTCTGAACCAGTTAGATGTTTGATTAAGATGTAATATGATTTCATTTCATTTAGTGAATGCAGGCACATCTACTCCGGGCTTCGGAAGTGAAAAAGGCAATCGAATGGATCCTTTGCAATATCGATGGACATTATGCAGCTGATTCAGTTGCAGCTGCAATTGCTGTTGGTGCTGTAGCGGCCGAAACAGCCCAGGAAACAGGTTTCCATAGTGGATCCTTAGTGTCTTCTCCACTGGGTAAGGCTACCTCGACATCAAGCTTGATGAACATGTCAAGAAACTTCAGGTTTATTAATTTGTTTTAATTTGCGTTCTTTCAAATTCTTGAAGTTGTCTGTAACACAAACCTTTGTTCTACGTTTGGAACTAAATTAGGCTATTTTTCTTATTTATATAGGGCCGATATCTTGAGAGAAAACACAGAAGCTGTCTTTGCGGCTTGTGAGGCTACTCATGATAGGTGGGCAAAGCTACTAGGAGTCCGTGCTCTTCTTCATCCGAAACTGAAATTGCAGGAGTTCATGAGCATTTATGATCTTACCCAAGAATTTATAACAGCTACGGAAAAGGTATTTATTCTAAACTTTTCTTCATAGGAGAGATAAGATATTGCATTACTTATTCTTGTGTGACATTTGTACTGAATTTAACAGATTGGTGGTCGGTTGGGATCTAGTATTCGTGGGACGCTGCAATCACAAGCCAAAGCCTTTTTGGATTCCCAGCATGAAGCTCGGGTTAGTCTCTGTATATATACGTTTATAGGTTTTACAGCAAGCATATGTACACATTTGTATAGTTTCATGGCTTACAAATATTAATACGTGGTCAAAAAGTGGCACAAAAAAGTTATACCAAGAGAACTATGCCCAAGCCATCTGATCTATACATTTTCTAGCAGAAAATAAATTTTATTTTTGATAATCAAGTAGTGTTGAACTTTATTGACTACATCCCATAGAAGCACATTGTGTAATTCTTTTACCATCTAACTTCCTTCATTATAAAGAGTTCTGGTTGTTAATCTAATTTGTACTTTGCTTTACTGTAGATGACAAAATTGAGAGCTGTGCTTGATCAAGAAACATGGGATGAGATAGATGTTCCTGAAGAATTCCAAACCATTATCAGTTCTCTCTTTGTATCCCAGGAGTTGATTTCTGGAAAAGTTGATGATGCTGATCTTAAAACATACCACAGTAATCCGCTCCCTCTCAATGGGCCTCTCACTTCTGAAACTGGGGATCAAAATACTGAACTACGAAATGAAAAATCTAAATCTAGTGAAGGTCCTGCAGTTAGTGATGTACAAGTGAAATCCAGAGTCTCGCCTGAGGCTCTTGAAAGAAGCAAGGCTGGTGTATCTTCAGTTCCGAATAATCAAAGTAATCAGAAGGCGCATGGAAAATCTAACCTTTTCTATCAAGGAGTTGGTTACCACATGGTAAACTGGTTAGTTTTCTTGTTATGCATTTTACTGTTGTTATATATGCCTTTTTCTCTAGTAACTTGTATGTTGATTAATGAATATTTCTCTCCACTTCCATTCACCAGAAAATACATTTGTTGTCTTGCATGCCTGAGATGGGCAGTCGGCTCTCAAAATATTTGTACTGTTTGCTAGGTTTAGATTGCTTAATGTTTGGCTGCTATCCAGGCTAGAAATTTTTAGTTATGCTGATGCAAATTCTTGTATGCCTGCAGTGGGTTAATATTGCTCAAGATGTTGTCAGAATACATTGATATGAACAATTCTTTGCCAGCTCTGTCCTCGGAAATCGTTCTTCGTGTTTTTGAAGTTTTGAGATTTTTCAACACTCGGACATGCCAACTTGTTCTGGGTGCAGGTGCTATGCAGGTATAAATATGCTTTAAAATGAAGAAAAATGTTGTTTTTATAGCTGTGATTAGCTATATTGTGTTTTCTAACCAATAATAACCTGTAATCCATATCTTAATTAGATTTATCAACTCACCTACTTGTCTTTTGCAATTGAACTTTTTACGTAAAAGATATATGATTTCTACTTATGCAAAACAGATGTAATCTGCATTATTATTGACCTTTTGAGTGGCCCATATTTTAGGTATCTGGTCTGAAGTCCATAAAGGCGAAACACTTGGCGCTTGCAAGTCAAGTGATTGACTTCACTTACACTATTATTCCTGGTAGGTGATATTTGTTTTCTTTTTTCTAACTGTTGCAGTCATAATGTTTTTGGCTGGATTAATGTCTTAACATCATTCTATTCTCCTCTGTAGAAGTTCTTTACTTTGTGTTATCCAAGCATTTCTTTACTAACTTTTTTGTCCAAAATATAAATTTGATGGTTATTTTGGTTGTTGGGGTTTTTTTGAATCATCCCTAGCTCATTTTCCTTGTAAGCCGGGTTCCTGCATAACAGTTCTTTTTTTTTTTTGTGGTCCAAGAAACCAGAAGAATTCTGTTTTCAAAAGTACCTGAGACGAGAAAGCCACTTTTGTCAGTAGAGATTGATAAAGTTGCTCAGGTTTGTTTCTATCTTTGCCTTCTGGCTTCTGTCTCTGTACTCTTAGAGGTCTTAAGGTTTTAGAGATCGTTGCACACCTGATAGGAAAATAGTTGAAAAAATTTCACACCAGTTGGTTATCTCTAGTTTTGTAGAATATAAGTGTTATGGAGTCCGGTTTGAATGTCCGTATCCATTGATTTCGGTCTCTCAACAATTCTCAGGATTATAGGATTCATCGAGATGAAATATACACAAAACTGGTTCAGATAATGAGAGAAAGACTATTGGCGCATCTTCATGGATTGCCTAAAGTTGTTGAGGGCTGGAACAGACCCCCAGACACCAATAAACAAACTAAAGAGTTTGCATGGCCACTCACAAGGGTGAATTTTTCTCATTTACTAATCTTTTAAAGATAATAGTCGATGTTCTAATGTGCATCTCACTTTACAGGAAGTTGGCTACCTTCATCGTGTGTTGTCTGAGACATTGCATGAAGCAGATGTTCAAGCAATCTTCAGGTGAGCATATATGCAGCTTTCATAGGAAACGTAGGGCTGCAAGAATTTGTTATTTGGAGTAATTGACGACTTATTGTAGGATAATACTCGTCTTTAGCTTTATAGTATAGCACAGCAAATTATAGTTTCTTTCTTGTAAATGTTTAGGGCAGGACATTGTTTTTTGGATTCTAAAGTCACTTAGTTTACCTTATTCATAGAAATCTCATGACTTTTGTAGGCAGGTGATTTTAATTATCCACACACAAACCTCACAAACGCTTACTAACTTGGAGATAAGCTCTCCAGAGGCTAAGAAAAGGTAACTTCATATCCTTCAGAAAAATAAACCAACTCAACCTATGTAATAAACGTTTGTCTCGTTTTAATCAGGTTGAAACTTCACGTTGAGCTTATCCTCAAATGCATCCGGTCGTTACCATCTGACAGTGCCAGTCAATCAGGCATCCCGAACTGGGGACAACTAGATGAATTCTTTGCACAACACTTCAGAGAAGAGGAAGAAGGAGGTGAAGCTGAGTGATGAAGTCGTCATTGTACAGCAATTTGTTTCTTCTCACTTCCTTTCTAAAGTCAAAAAATCGATTGGGTATGAGGATGGACTACTAGTCCTCTAGATTTTATTTACAGGTAAAAGTTTCCTTACCTCTGCCTCTATTACGAGTGAATCATAAGGCACTAACCAATCAAATGCTATTTATGATTTGCGGAAAGCGAGCCATGTAGCATCTTGAAAAGCATGACCACGTTTTGTTCAGCTACTACATACAAACTTGAGAGAATTCTGATGGTTTGGACCTTCGAAATGCAGGCATGTTACAGTTCATGGCTCGGATGGTAATATAGCAATTTATGGTTGTACCAAAAGTATCTCTCTATAAAGTGATATTCTCTTCATGTTTGGATTTTCTCATTTACCTCCTCAATGTTGCTTTCTACTCTTTTTTTTTGTTTTTCTTGGTCTGTGAATTGTAAGAGGTACGAGTGACTGGAGAGAAGTTTTTGAAAGAGGTAAGCAGTAGATTTAGAGGTATATATTATTTTCAGAGGGAGAAATTTTTAATGTCCTTAGAATTATTATGTTGAGTATTTTTATATTACAACTAGAGTTTGTTTCGAGGGTTTCAAATTTTAACTTAAAGTTATGTATATGATAATATGTTTACAAGTCACACAAAACGTTATATCTAAGTACATTATCATAACAAGAAAGCACACTGTCACTAATGACTGATGAAGTTGATCTATCAAAATTAATAACAGAATATATATAATTATAAGTTTTATAACTGGTTTATCATACATGCTCTTTAAAATTGTTTTCAGTTTTGACTATTGAACTAAACTAGTTTAGAAATAACCATAGAGATCGTGCTTCTTAGAATAAAAAAATCATATAATCTGTATATAAAGGGGTAAATCTAATAACTTGCATGATTGATATTCTCTAGTAACTTTTTTTCATATGGTTAATGGTTAAATAACTAACTTCATCTTAAAAGTAAGAGAAAAAAATACCACACCTTCAAACAGGCTCAAGTAGCCAAATTTGCAGAGTTGTTATTCGCAAGTTTGGGATAACCAAGTTTCAATTCTTTGTTTCCTGGCTTAAGAGCTTTGGGTTTAGAAAACTTGAGTCTGAGCATCAATTTGAATATGCAAACGATGATTCATGTGAGAGGTAAACATGAGCTTACGGTGTAGATTGTAAAGTTTTGTTACAGCAAAACCTATCATGTTTAAAGGATTTCCACCAGAAGCCGCGGAGAGAAGGATAGCTGTTTTAATGGCTACTAAGGAGAAGGACAAAGCTTTAGCAAAGGATTGACAAAACTCACTCTTGTTCTTTTATCTTTATACTTGGTTTTGACTTTGACTTTGACTTTGGTTTTGGCTTTGATTTTGACTTGATGAGAGTTTCTCTCTCTTCCCCAAATGTTCCTAACTTGCAGAATTGTTCATAAAACTTTCTTTCCTCTTATCCCACCCCTTTGAAATGTTGCATCTTATTTATAATCTCAGACTGTAAATCATCTGAGATTTCTTCACGAGAATCGAAATCTAAGGTTGCGTGTACTCTAGTGATAATCTTCCTATCTGTTATGTAGTTCGATCAATTAGATGAATACATTGGCGAACATACTTGGGTCCTTTGGGAGAAGGAGGTCGAGTAGAACAAATGTTTCGGGTACGGGACCAAGCCCCGGCGATAGCAAGATCCCCTCCCAGGAACTGGATAAGGTAAAAAAAGAAACTTTTTGTATATATATTCGAATAGCCCGTTCAAATTTTGCTTGCTTCTCTCTACTTTTGATATTTTGGAATTGGGAGAATTAGTGTGTTTTTGTATCTTTTATACTAAATTCCCAGTCTCTTATAAACTGATCTTTGCAGGTAATTGATTTGAGTTTGGATCCACGTGATGTCAAGAAAACAAATAAGGTCATGAGTAAACTCAGTAATATCCCAGGTAAATTTTCAAATCTTTTCCTTCACAATTTACCACCAACGATTTATCACCGTTAGATACGCTTTCTTTGTTTTGGGTCTAGTCTAGTTCCAACTCTGGTTCCCTCAAGGAGTGGTCACATGTTTGTTTCGCTCAGCTTCTTCTTCTATTGATTTCTTGTTTTAGGAGAAGAAGAATAGTGGTGCTACTTTAATCTAAACTATGTGCCATTGAGCTGCTGTTTTCCTTGTTCGTGACCTGTAATCGAGCTGCTAGTCATTGAAAAGTGGAACGGTTTAGCTGATATATATAAGTAATTCCTTATCCCCATGAAATTCAAATATATGGCCTTCTTCTATTGATTTCTTGTTTAGGTGTCTCTTCTGTAACCCTGCATGGGGAGTGCCGGATAACTGTGACTGGGACAGTGGATCCAGAAACACTACAGAAAAAGCTGAGAAATCACCGGCTCATGATACAGAAGGTTGTGCTGAGGAAGAATCACGATTCAGATGAACAAGTTGTTATGCCGAGGAGTAAGCAAGATTCAGATGAGGAGTTTCCTAGGGAAGAAACGTACAGTGGTGGGATGCCTTCACCAGCATGTAAATGGGAAAGTTCAGACGACTTCGATTCAGGGGACGACAGTACTATCATTGCAGACAAATTGACAACTATAGCGCCCAACAGGAGGCACTCGAACAATGACTGGTACTCTTTCTGCGACTTCCTCAGCAACCGTATGCCTCCGTTGACTCCCTATGGCTGCAGTACTGATGATGTCATTGATTTTCTTCGCACGCGGCAGTTTTCAGGCAGTATTGAGGCTCTTGTTGGCCGCCTCATTACCGCGAGTGAGGCACACGGCTTTTTACCTGAGAACAATCCTTTTTGTAGCCTAGCTGTAACATCGTACCTGAAGGCGGCAAGGGGGATGACTCAAGAAACAGAATGCATACTAGTCTTTTCGTGCAATGACAACCTTGATGCGGATGAGACATCTTTCATTGAAGCCATCTCAAAAGAGTTACACAAGCGAGAGGTCATCCCTTTGATGTATAATCTATTGGGTAGGGAGAACCTGGACTCGGACATGATATACAAATCTAGTGTTGGTATTATGATACTTTCAAATAGTTATGCTTGTTCTAGACAGTCCCTTGATCATCTGGTGGCAATCATGGAACATTGGAAAGCAACAGACCTTGTAATTATACCTATATATTTTAAGGTAACACTTTCAGACATTTGTGGGTTGAAAGGCAGGTTTGAAGCAGCATTTCTGCACCTTCAGAAATCTCTCAAGAAAGACAGAGTTCAGAAATGGAGGGCGGCTGTGACTGGAATAGTGTCCATCGGTGGACTTGAATGGACAAAGGGGTATATTGACTTGTCTTAGTTCTCCCTTTACTATGTGTACAATGTGGCAACGGTTCACCTGGAAACATTTCTAGGAAATTTTGGAAAGAATTTCCAAAAGCTTTATCTATCTTATTTACGTTTTCAACTATTCGCAGGAGTGTTTCTTATTTTCCATTTTCTGTGTCTTTTTTGCAGGACTCAGTTTATGCTTGCTGAGGAAGTTGTAAGAAATGCATCCTTAAGGCTATATTTGAAAAATAGCAAGAGTCTGGTCGGAATCCTAGCATTGTTAAATCAGTCCCAGTCTTCAGATGTGGAAATTGTGGGAATCTGGGGTATGGCAGGAATAGGTAAGACATCCATTGCTAGAGAAATTTTTGAAATACTAACTCCACATTATGATATGTGTTACTTCCTGCAAGACTTTCATCTAATGTGTCAGATGAAAGGGCTCAGGCAATTGCGTGATGATTTCTTCTCTAAAGTATTTGGGGAAGAAAAACTAAGTATAGGCGCTAGTGATACAAAATTGAGTTTCATGAGGGACCAGTTCCAAAATAAAACAATTCTTGTTGTTCTCGATGATGTCAGTAATGCCAGAGATGCAGAAGCTGTAGTTGGAGGGTTTGGCTGGTTTTCTCATGGACACACAATCATTTTAACATCTAGGAGAAAACAAGTTCTTGTACAGTGTAAAGTTAAAGAGCTATACGAGATCCCAAAATTAAGCGAGTCTGAATCTTTTCGTCTCTGTAAACAGTATTTTTTAAATGGAGAAAGTGCAGTCATCTCAGAGCTCATTAGCTGCAGCAGTGGGATTCCATTGGCTCTCAAAGTTTTAGGTTCTTCTGTATCAAAGCAGCATATAACGAATATGAAGGAACATCTACAAAACTTGCGGAAAAATCCTCCTACTCAGATTCAAGAAGCATTACAGAGAAGCTTTGATGGACTAGATGAAAACGAGAAGAACATATTTTTGGACCTTGCATGTTTTTTCAGAGGGGAGAACAAAGATCATGTGGTGCAACTACTTGATGCTTGTGGGTTTTTTACGTATTTGGGAATCTGTGATCTTATAGATGAGTCTCTCATTAGCCTTTTGGACAATAGGATAGAGATGCCTATTCCCTTTCAAGACGTTGGTCGATTTGTTGTTCATGAGGAAGATGAGGATCCATGCGAGCGTAGCAGATTGTGGGACTCTAGTGACATCGCTGATGTATTGACTAACAATTCAGTAAGTTGAAATGTAAAATTTGTTCTATTAACAATCCAGATACTTCATACTAATTCTTTCGTTAGTTGTGAAAACTGATGTTTCCCTACTTATGTGATTGTCTTTGTCAGGGAACAGAAGCTATTGAGGGCATTTTCCTGGATGCCTCTGACTTGATCTGTGAGTTGAGTCCTACTGTGTTTGACAAGTTGTATAAACTTCGATTGCTGAAGTTCTATTGTTCCACCTCTGGGAACCAGTGCAAGCTAGGTCTACCTCAAGGCCTCTATACTTTACCTGATGAGTTAAGGCTACTTCACTGGGAAAATTACCCTCTCAAAATTTTGCCTGAGAAATTTAATCCTGAGAACCTTGTAGAGATAAACATGCCTTATAGCAACATGGAGAAGTTATGGGAAGGGAAGAAAGTAAGTGTTTTTTTTTAATGGTACTTTAGCTACTTACATATATTTGTAACCCTGATTTTATGACTCATCTTGGTTATTCATGCTGTAAACAGAACCTCGAGAAGCTAAAGAAATTGAAACTTAGCCACTCCAAAAAATTAACTGATATCCGGGTGTTATCAGAAGCTATGAACCTCGAACATATTGATCTCGAAGGATGTATGAGTTTGGTTGACGTTAGCACATCTATTCCTCAGTATGGGAAGCTTGTTTCCTTGAATATGAAAGACTGTTCTCATTTGCGAAGTTTGTCTACCATGGTTGATTTATCATCTCTCAAGCTTCTTAATTTGTCTGGCTGCTCAGAGCTCGAGGAGATTCCGGATTTTTCACCAAACTTGGAAGAGTTATATCTAGCTGGGACTGCCATAAGAGAACTTCCATTGTCAGTCGATAATCTCACTGAACTTGTTACGCTAGATCTGGAGAACTGCAGAAGGCTTCAGCAACTGCCATTGGGAATAAGCAACTCGATATCTATTGTCGAGGTTAAGCTTTCTGGCTGCACAAGTCTTGAAAGCCTTCCAAAACTCAAGGCATTAGATTGTGAAACATCTTAATTTAATGGAGAAAAAGTGTTAGAATTTCGTCTGTCAATTTTCTGTCACACTTTAACTGAGAATTGAGGCCGGGCATGATCTGAGAGCGCTCTGGATTCTCTAGTTTCAGTGTCATTAGAGCCAGAAGAATTGTGGTGAAGAACGTTTAACTGCGTCTACACATCCATCAATTGAAGGAGTCTGCAACAGCTGATCACATACACTTAGATTTATCACTGAAGCTGGTGTGGTTTCAGCTGGAAATAATCATCAAAACCTGAAAAAACGTGGAAAATCTTGTTGACAGTTCCTGTCCTACCAAGGAGTTCATTACCATGCCATATGGTGTGGGTTAGTTCTCTTGTTACTTTTGTATTTTTTCTGTTTTCTGTAGTAGTTTTAATGCCCGGTTGGTTGATGCTAATGTCGAGAGATCATTTGCTCTCCTGCATCTCTCGGATGCGCAACCTGATTTACGACTATTCTCACTCTGCTATGCTTATATATATTTGTTTTAGTTGCAGATGCTGGAAATTCCTGGAGGTGCTCAATTAAATGCTCACACTCCATTTTGTGATGGCAGTGGCTTAATTTCGCTCAAGCTGTCAGAATTGAAAGATTCAAACAGTTGTTTCCAACTTTCCAGCGCTGTCCTTTAAAAAAGATGGTTTTTGGAAAATTTCAACACATGACGCCAATTAGTTCTAGGGACTTGAAGATATGTGGTGTTAAGACCTGGTATACACTGTATGGTTTAGGAATATGCATCAAAACCTTGTTGGGGATATGATAAGAAGAGAGCACATAAAGCTCTAATTCTCTTTACACAACAATGATCACGCAGGATAATTCTCTACATAACCTCTCCTCTCTGTTTACAATCAGTTATCCTCTGCACGTGCCCCAGCTCTGTCTCATTCACTCCCACACATGCCTTCTTATTAGAATAAGAAACCAAATTAAATAGGAATTTCCGATATGCCTTGGGAGATCCAGTAGGATGGGTTGATGAGAATGTACATGCTTGTGAATCCACCTTATGACCAAATGGTAAGTTGCTTTGAAACGAGAGAGTGGAATGATTTTGAAAAAGTCAACCAAGGTGTGCTGAATACTGACAACTCACCTTGGTCCCTTATTATTCAACGCCTCAAAGTCTTCGCCTCAAAGTATTGGCCTCTTCCATTTCACTTCCAAAAATCTGAACTATCGTGGCCATCCTTTAATGGCTCTTGTTTCTTCTTCCTTGTCATCAAATCCCTCCAAGCGCCAGTTCGATGTGTTTGTGAGTTTCAGAGGCAAGGACACACGTAATTCCTTCACCTCTTACCTTCTTCAGTTCCTACGCCGGAAAGGTATTGATGCTTTCTTCGATGGGAAACTTCGGCGAGGCAAGGACATCTCAGTTCTCTTTGAAAGGATTGAGCAATCAAAAATGTCCATTGTCGTATTTTCGGAGAACTACGCCAACTCCACCTGGTGCTTGGAGGAACTCTGTAAGATAATGCAATGCAGGGAGAAATTCGGTCATGGAGTCTTACCTGTCTTCTACAAAGTCAAGAAATCTGATGTGGAGAATCAGAAAGGGAGTTTTGAAACTCCCTTCCTGAGACCTAAGGAGAGTTTCAAGGGACGTGAGCACAAGGTTGGGGCCTGGAAGGAAGCTTTGAAGACTGCTTCCAATATCCTGGGCTATGTACTTCCTGAGGAAAGGTACTAGCAATTCTACTATTTACTTTCTTTGTATTTGTAGTCAACACTAGATGCATTGACAGTCTTCTACATTCTACAATAGAAAATGAACAAAAATGAACAAGATTTCTTCCATTGCTCTGTTTTGTTCAGTTTCCTTCTTCTTCATCTTCTAACCGTAACATTCTTATTTGAATGGACATTTGTGAATCTGGCAGACCGGAGAGTGAATTTGTTGAAAAGATAGCCAAAGAAACTTTCAGGATGCTGAATGATTTGTCTCCATGTGAAATCAGTGGTCTCCCGGGGATTGAATCACGTTCAAAGGAACTGGAGGAGTTATTGATGTTTGATAACGCAAACTGTATCCGTACCATTGGGGTTCTCGGGATGACTGGAATTGGCAAGACGACGCTTGCTGATAGCGTTTATAAACGAAACTACCACAAGTTTGATGGATATTGTTTCCTTGAAGACATTGAAGATGGGTCAAAGCGGCATGGATTGCATCATTTGCATCAAAAACTCCTCTCTAAATTATTGGATGAGGAAAATGTGGATATCAGAGCACATGGAAGATTGAAAGATTTTCTAAGGAACAAGAAGTTGTTTATTGTGCTGGATAATGTGTCTCATGTAAATCAAATAGATCTTCTCATTGGACAGCAGGAACTGTACAGGAAAGGAAGCAGGATTGTTATAACAACCAGAGACAAGAAACTGCTGCAGAACAACGCTAATGCAACATACGTTGTTCCCAGGTTAAATGACAAGGAAGCTATGGAGCTTTTCTGCCTTGATGCTTTCACTGACAACATCTACCCAACAGAAGAACTTCAGGGTCTATCAAACAATTTTGTATATTATGCGAAAGGGCACCCATTAGCTTTGAAGTTGTTAGGTTCAAGTCTACGTCAGAAGGAAAGAGAATACTGGGTGGAGAAATGGGAGAGATTAAGAGTAATGCCAGACAAGGAGATTCAGAAAGTACTAAAAATGAGTTATGAAGCATTGGATGATGAACAGAAAAGCATATTTCTAGACATAGCATGTTTTTTCAGGTCAGAAAAAGCAGATTTTGTTTCGAGCATCCTGAAATCAGACCGTGTCAATGCTGCAGCTGTGATGAGAGATCTTGAAGACAAGTGTTTGGTAACCATTTCGTATAATCGGCTTGAGATGCATGATTTAATGCATACAATGGGAAAGGAAATTGGATATGAATCATCCATCAAAAGGGCAGGCAAGCGTAGCAGGTTGTGGAACCACAAAGATATTCGTCATGTGCTGGAGCAGAGAACGGTGAGTTACTTGCTTCATTAATTCTCCAGTTAATTTTGTGTTGTACATCTTGATGTGGTTCTTCTAGTGTTGTACATGCTTTGTTTATGGTTCCTCAATTCTTTGATATTTCTACCAGGGAACTGAGTGTGTTAGAGGCATCTTCTTGAACATGTCCAATGTCGAAAGGATCAAGCTAAGTCCTGATGTTTTCATGAGGATGTCGAATCTCAAATTCTTGAAGTTCCACAATTCTCATTGTTCCCAGTGGTGTGATAACGACCATAAATTTCAATTCTCTAAAGAGCTTGATCATTTTCCGGATGAGCTTGTGTACCTTCACTGGCAAGGCTACCCTTACGAATACCTGCCATCAGAATTCAATCCAGAGGAACTTGTTGATCTTAGTCTGCGTTATAGCTTCATCAAACAACTGTGGGAAAATGAGAAGGTGCATCCTTGGCAATATATTTTCTTATCTAAAAAAGATTATTCTTTAGTTTGTTTTTTGCTGATAAGTTATATAATCACTGTCTAGGTGCCACAGAATACAGAAAATTTAAGATGGGTCGACCTCAGTCAGTCAAAAGACTTGCGGAGTTTATCAGGTTTGTCCAGGGCCAAAAATCTTGAAAGGTTGGATCTTGAAGGCTGTACGAGTTTGGTTCTCTTGGGCTCATCAATCAAACATATGAACAAACTTATTTACCTGAACCTCAGAGAGTGCACAAGCCTTGAAAGTCTTCCTGAAGGAATCAATTTAAAATCTCTGAAGACTCTGATCCTCAGTGGCTGCTTAAACCTTCATGATTTTCAAATCATATCAGACAATATTGAATCTCTTTATTTGGAAGGCTCAGCAATTGAACAAGTTGTTGAACACATCGAGAGTCTTCGCAACCTTATTTTGCTGAATCTCAAGAATTGTCGCAGGTTGAAGTATCTTCCCAACGATCTTTACAAGCTGAAATCTCTTCAAGAACTGATTCTCTCTGGCTGTTCAGCGTTGGAGAGTCTTCCACCAATCAAAGAGGAGATGGAATGCTTAGAGATTTTGCTTATGGATGGAACGTCCATCAAACAGACACCTGAAACGATTTGTTTGAGCAACCTCAAGATGTTTTCGTTTTGTGGATCTAGCATTGAAGATTCCACAGGGTTGGTATTGTTACCTTTCTCAGGCAGCTTTTGCTTATCGGACCTCTATCTCACAAACTGCAATATCTACAAATTCCCAGATAAATTTAGCTCCTTATACTCTTTACGGTGTCTATGCTTAAGCAGAAACTATATTGAGACTCTACCTGAAAGCATTAAGAAACTTCATTGCCTGTTGTTGCTTGACCTGAAACATTGCCGTAAGCTCACTTCTCTTCCAGTGCTTCCATCTAGTCTACAGTATGTAGATGCTCACGGGTGTGTTTCTCTAGAAAAAGTCGCAAAACCAGTGACACTTCCCCTAGTAACTGATAGGATGCATACTACTTTCATTTTCACGGATTGCTTCAAGCTGAACCGATCTGAGCAGGAAGATATTGTAGCTCAGGCCCAACTCAAGAGTCAACTACTAGCAAGGACGTCTCTTCAACATAATCATAAGGTCCATGTCCATTTCACTCTGTTATTTTGGTGATACTTCGACCTTAGCTCATTGCTTAAATGGTTTTATTTGTAACACATTGCAGGGACTAGTTCTAGAGCCTTTGGTTGCTGTTTGCTTTCCAGGAAGTGACATACCCTCATGGTTCTGCTATCAGAGAATGGGATCTTCGATAGAAACCGACCTGCTTCCACACTGGTGTAACAGTAAATTTATTGGAGCTTCCCTATCTGTTGTTGTCACCTTCAAGGATCATGAAGGTCATCATGCCAACCGTTTATCTGTAAGATGCAAGTGCAAATTCAAGAATCAAAACGGTCAGTCTATCAGCTTTAGTTTCGGTCTTGGGGGATGGAACGAGTCATGTGGATCATCTTGCCATGAACCACGAAAACTTGGATCTGACCATGTCTTTATTAGCTATAACAACTGTAATGTGCCAGTCTTCGAATGGAGGGAAGAGTGTAATGACAGCAATAGATGTCATCCCACTAGTGCCTCATTCGAATTCTACCTTACTGATGGAACAGAAAGGAAACTAGAATGCTGCAAGGTGATAAGGTGTGGGATGAGTTTGCTATATGCTCCAGATGAGAACGACCGTGGATTTCAGGGAAAACGGGCTTCAGACATTTCTGAGCGTACATCGAGTGAAGCTTTTGTGTCCATTTTAGGTCGGTCCCACTCACAAGTTGAAGAAAGAAGGAATGGTAAGATAAGAGATGAAAGTCTTATGAATGTTTTCTCTAGGATAGGAGGTCCTTAGTCTTGAAACCAACAAAAGGTAGTATATTGAATGCTTATTGGACTTTATTGTTCTTGAACTTTTCTTAGTAGCTTTTATATATGAAAACACAATTTACATTGACGTAGGAACTTAAAGATGTTGCATTGCTTTTCAAACCCTTTGTGTGCCGACAGGGACTTCTATCAACTTACCTGGCTGCAGCTTGACCTTGAGCTTATCCTTGGATGTGACTGGTTCGTTGCCATTCGAAGCTGATTGATGAAGTCGTCACTAGACAACTACTGTCTCACTTCCAAAGATCATCATCATACATTTTACGTCTTTTAGATCGTCCTCATACACCAAAAGTCGGAGACCCCGTTCTTTATTAATTCGACCCAACTCATCAACGCGAATCATCGCATCAACAATGATGAAATTTGAGAATTTTCATTACAAAACACTCTCTAACCTCTAACTTTAAATTTATGATTGATTTATAAATTTATTTTAACCTGTTTATTTTTTGGTCATTAAGGAGACTATTTTATTAAATAAAGAAGATGTAACAAAGCTCTACAAACAAAACAACATAAAACAGAGTTCAACATAGCTTGAAACAAAACAGCAAAATAAAGAAGAAAAATGAAAGGTAGAATGAATGTCAAATACCAATCGTAACATAAACGATTTTTTTTAATATATTGATACTTGATGAGGTGGATGTGCAATACAAACGTTGATAAAGAAAAAAGAATGTTTGAAAACTAAACTTAACGATACAAATTGAGGTTTATCATCAAGATGTAAATTCAACCACAACACAATTACAAAAGACATGGAAAAGAAAGACAGTTTCGGTCTATGATATTTTATAAATGCTTTAGCTAGCCCCTCATGGAACATAATGACTAGACAGCATACGACGTAGGCGGGTAAGGTTGAGCTCCAGCATTGTAACCTTGGTTGGCTTGAGGATTGTAACCTTGGTTGGCTTGAGGATTGTAACTTTGGTTGGCTTGCGGTGTGGTCGGGTAAGCAGTTGGCATTGTGGATCCACCAGGTCCACCACCGACTTTAGTTATCCCTTGATGACGACCCATGTAGAAGCATCCTACACAACCACTGATGCATAGGAACACCAAGAATATGAACAATGGTAGCGAAAAATACACAACGATCATCGCTTAAAATCTCTGGATTTTAATTAAACCAATGTTAAACCGAGAAAAAAACCGGTAAGCGAAAGAGATATAGATTTAGAAGAGAATGTAGAAATAGAGAAGAGAGATTATGAATTTATAAGGGGAATGTTGTTGATGTAGCTGCAATGTGCAATGAATTGACTTTTTAAGGAAATGGAAGAAACATAAAATAGTAATGATGGGCAAGTGTTCTTTAATAATATGATTGTACAGAGTAAGGGAATTTGTGTAGCAAAAGTCAGATGATCACATGATAATTAACAGATTGAACAAAATTTGTCTTTAAATGTCGTTTTGCTATTATGACTTAATCAAATTAATCATTAAGATTTGTTATATACTCCATATCAATTATTATTATCTGGTGAAAAAACTACTACAGGGTTTGAGCCTAATATTGCATGAAAACGATGGAACTATTAAAAATTGATCTAGCTTCTTAAACCATTATTCGAGGAAGGTAAGAATTAAAATAACAACAGAAAACGTACTCAAAAATGTGAAGAAACCAATTCTCTCGTCTCGTGTATTATGAACAAGTCAAGTCAAGCTTTAAAGTTGATTGAGTTGCTGTAATATTTTTTCGGATTATGCTATATGATTGATTTGTTCATATGCTTTGGCTGGCAAAAAACAGTGAATGTCAAAGGATTGATTTGAGATGAAATCAATGATAATAATATCAAAGGACATAGAATGTTAAGTTTTATAGGCCTCGAATTCTAAATCAAGTGACAATGACTGAACTCAACTAGATTACTGTTGGCTGCTCTAATCACATTTTTGATGTGTAATTAATTCCCTAACAGTTTACTGTACTGCATTGAACGAGTTAAAGACGCTGGGAGAGTTATGAAGTTGACGGTTTTGCCCGTGTCGATTGCTGTAATTTACGACAAACCCAAAACTCTGTTTTCAACCTCTTCTCTATAGAGAGATCCAAGCCGTCGTCTTTAGCCGTCGAGCCGGAAAATTGAGATTTAATCCTTCATCTGTTGCTTGATTTGGTGCAATCTCTGCTTCTTCGTCTTGTTAATAANAACTCCAATTTGCTCTTGTTCAGGGTTTTAGGGGTTTAGCTTAGATTTATCACCACTTCCACTCTCTCTCTCCTTATGGCCACCGTCGCGGTTCTTCGATCCCTCCGCCGCCGTGAACTCTACGCAGCTTCCGCCTCTTCCTATAAGTTCGTAAGAAATGATCCTTAATCTCGTTTCCTTCGTGCGTATCTTGTTAGCTTGAGATTGAGGTTCTATCACTCTCGCCTTTTCGTTATTGCAGAGTTCTGCTAGCGCCGGCGGGAGGACGACGGAGCTCCGGTTACATGGAGTCAAAGATATCATCGCCGTTGCTTCTGGTAAAGGCGGAGTTGGAAAGTCTTCAACGGCTGGTACATTTTGGAACCCTTCCTCAATTTTATCTCTCCCCTTAACTTTGGGAGTTTGAGATTGAAATTGACTAATAAATGTGAAAAAATTCTGTGGAATTGGTTTGATGTAGTTAACTTAGCAGTTGCATTGGCCAACAAATGTGAACTAAAGATTGGGTTGCTTGATGCGGATGTATACGGACCATCTGTTCCAATCATGATGAATATCAATCAAAAGCCTCAAGTTAACCAAGGTATATAGATAGATTGATAGATAACTCTTGCATTTCAGATTACATCATTTACACTTTTCCTGTAATCTGTATTTGAAGATATGAAGATGATTCCAGTTGAGAACTATGGAGTTAAATGCATGTCAATGGGACTCCTTGTTGAAAAAGATGCACCACTTGTGTGGAGAGGTCCTATGGTGTGTTTCTTTTT